>JAQBSW010008534.1:0-33589 GCA_029291075.1 Eudiplozoon nipponicum
TGTTTCCATATGAATCGTATTCGTTTGTTTCTCCCGCTCTTTCCATAATTTGTTGAATTTCCGCGATTTTCGATCGCGGATTGTCGCTTTGCACTATCAGTTTCACAAAGATCCGATTGATGGACATTTTCAAGTAAAAATTCGAGTTTTTTTTCTTATTGACTGGGTGCGGATTCGTTCCCTTCTTCCGAAAGCTTCAACAACGTTCATACTAAACAATGGAAATTGGGTACGATCTAATCTTCGTTCGCTGACAAAGTTACGAGTTGTAATTTCCCATATCGTCATCAGGCTTCTAAGCATGCACACAGTACAATGCTCACAATAGCAGATTTAAGCAAATGTCAATATCTTCTTAAATTGCAACCAATATGAAATCTGATAAAAAATGTTGGGTTCTCAACTTTCGTTTTTCAAGCCTGAATTATTTAAAATTATAATTCACATTCCAAACATTTAGATAATTTCTTATAAAGAGAAACTAGAAAATGGTTTTCGAATTTTTGTAAAATTTGCCTAACAAGTCAATCAAATGTATATATTTAAGCGTAAGTTACGACTATTATATGTCAATAAATTTAATCATATAATGTTACTGGAAAACTGAGTTTAGAATGAAACTAATTAAAATCAAAATGTCAATTTAAACTCAAATATCGTTTTATTGAAATATTGAATAACCAAATACATCTAAGTTTAATTTTGTTATAAATGAAAATATTGAAAAAGCAAAATCGGAGAAAATAATAAGAATTGATGAAAAATACCTTCTCTGGTACTTGAGAATCGTTGGAATTTGTCTTATCAATCAAATGGTTATCATTACCAGTCAGTTTAACACTTGACTCATCAAGTGCTGGCGATGAACTAGACGTTTCCATTGGCTCAGTTTTATCACTAGCTTTTGAAGAATCGTCTTTACCAGTTACAACAGACATCTGATCACCAGGCATTGTTACAGAATCCACTGAAGATGACTGATCATTAGGATCGTCAATCATGGGTTTCTTTGGTACACTAGCGTCTTGGTCAACTTCCGTATGTGTGTCATTGTGTGTCGTGACGCTGACCAGATTTGGTAAACTATTTCGGCCGTTCACTTTTTCAAACTCTTGTACTTTCTTGCGCACTAACGCCATAATGCCAATACGCGAGAGCACCTGTTGGTTTGATTGGCCCTCACGAGGCACACCATCGCTGAACGTATCTGCTTGATCCACAGTCTCGGGCTCACATAGATGACGCATAAACAAGTTTATATAGGCTCGCATAACCTTTTCTGGTTTCCCCTTTAAATCGCGAACATTCCATGATTGCAATATACTTTGATCACAAGGTGGAAGACCATAACTATGTTGTAATAATTAGTTTTAAATAAAGTAATTTTTCGAAAAAAATTCTTTTTCAAACAATTAAAACACGAAATAACGTTATCATTAAAACTTGACGTAAAATAGTCAAAAAATAAAATTATTTACTAGATTAAGGCGTAAATAGATACCTATCATAATTATATAATTAATCGGGCATTAGTTGCGCGGGCAGTGATAACAATGACTTTAATCAAGGTTGCGATAAACACCTGACATCATTATCATGCAAAGTCGTACAAAAGCCAAAAGTGACTAATGTTTCACTACCAAATAACCATAGGTCATTCATGGTTATATGTGGACTGAAAAAGAACACTAGGTCGCCGTAATAACAAAGAAGTAATGGTCGTGAAAGAGAAAGAACACGATCTATTAAAACTTGATCCTGCACTTCTGAAGAAACTTCCCCTTGAACGCGCATTGCAAGATTTGAATAAGTAGTTCATTAAACACTTGATCCATTATGTAGAAACATTTATCAGTATAAACTAAGTATTATATAGTTTGAAAAACACAATTCGTACATTAGACCGGTTTCGTACGATAGTTTTGTTATGTTGTTCGACGACTGGTTAAATACAATGGGATTAGTGTTTACTTTAAACTCGCAAACTTGATTTAAATAATTTTTACCACCATCCGCGCAATTAATTATTGTGTGACGGTTTCGTAATTATTTGGAACTCATCACGTATTGTCCAGAATTTGCCCCAGACAGGGATCGAACCTTTTCTACACTAAACAATACTCTGGCAATTGTATGTACATAATGAGTCAGGTGCTTTTATCAAGAAAGCAACAGTGATTAAAATAATTTACAACATTTGGTTACCAGTAGGTCATAAAAATTTTTTTCAATTTGTAGTTAAAATAACATCAGATACAAAAAAATTACATACAAAAATTTAAAACCCATTGCCTCACTACCACCTAACCATGAATGCTCTATTGAAAATTCCATAAAATACTATTTTACAGAGAATTATTTACAAGGAATGCATCTTTCTAGGCGTTAAATAGAGGTATTTTATATTAAAATAATAAAATTTTAGTTGAAGAAATTATCCACAATAGCCACATAAATTCGCTTTAAGCTTTATCCGCGTGTTACTTTAAATAACTACATAATACATGTCACGCTACATGATCAGTGTTTCAATAACCAATAACGCTACAGCGGTCCTATTTATGGCTAACGTGAATAAAATAGCAAGTCCGTGAATTAAGTTGGAACAAAGTTCGATGAATGTTATAAGCAAAGTAGAGCCTCCAAAGTGAATAAGAAGTAGAAATTATTTGTATTTTTACTAAAATGACGCACTTTATACTGACAAAATCGTAAATAAATTATTGAAAATAAAGCGTGAATTTCTAATGAAATTGCTTATTGTCATCGTCTGGAATGGTTAGTCTGGATATCGTCGAAACAGATGACAAACTTAACTACAGGATTAATTGAGTCAAGGTTATATAAGAAATTAATTTTAAACTCAAACGGAATCCACAGTGGATTCAAATATTTATGCAAAAATCATGATGACAGTGGATTCAAATATTGATGCAAAAATCATGATGACAGTGGATTCAAATATTATGCAAAAATCATGATGACAGTGGATTCAAATATTTCGGTACGCAATCCGAAAATCAGGTAAATAGTCTGGATATCGTCGAAACAGATGACAAACTTAACTACAGGATTAATTGAATCAAGGTTATATAAGAAATTAATTTTAAACTCAAACGGAATCCACATAAACGACTCAACAAACATGTGCAATCGTAACACAAAGCTTAATAAAAAAAATTTTTATTTTACGCCAGAATTGAATACCTACCGCATAACAGCATTTAAAAATGCCTTGCGCTGACGTGCATTGAAGCCCAACACCTCAATTTGACCGTTGACACGAGAGAGCAACGGAGGCATTTTACCCTCACGTTCTCGACGTAAGCGACGACCAGTGACAATGTTATCTCCTGTTGGTCCACCAGTACGTTCGTCGTACTCTTCATCATCTTCATCCTAGATAAAATGTAGCATTACTGTTAGCGATTACCAAGAGCGAACTGGCAAAATATTTTAATGCCTAAAATACCGAGCCTAATTCCATTGTCATAGAAACTAATAATTTTTTCTAGTGTAATACAAAATAATTAAAATTAATGTGTATACTATTGATTTCAATAGTAAAACAAATCTACGTCAAAATAACAGACCCATTCGTTTATCATGACCAAAGTTAAGCGTGGCCTATCAGCACAAAATAATGATATTTCTCATACCCTCGAAAGTAAAGTATACTTCAGTTTTATTCAGGTTTTAGGATATACTACCAAATTCCCAAGAAACTCCATGAAATGGAGCCGGCTTATCCTCTAAAAGAAGTCAGCCGCAGTAAAGTAAGTAAGTATATACTACACTGCCTGTTTCAGTTCAGGCCTCTCATTATTGGCTTATTTTATTTAAGCAACAGTAATGTCAATGAAACGCCACCAGTTTAGCCTACTAAGCACAAAGGGGACATCATCAAACAAGCGGAAATGCTGGATCTCCAGTAAATGCATTTATAATAACATTGTATGGAATACAGATAAAGCACAAAAAGTGGAAAGATAACTACAAATTTAGCCGACTCAGTGAGCAAAATTTGGCGTTACATTTGCATCAGCACTAGAACACTGGAAGACCAGTACGTTCGCTTGATCAACTACGCGCAGCAAAAACTTACCTTATTTGAGAAGTCACTGTCGTGGTCAGTAACGCCTTCCTGCCAGTCTTCTTCGTCTTCGTGATTTGTCGAATAATTAACCATTTTTCGCACACGCTTTCCTTTTCCAAGCACTCTAGCCTGATCCTCTTGAGCCTGCTCAAAATGATGGCGCAGTAACTTCTCCCAGTATGCAGGATCAGTTGGATCTATCTCTTGTTTGATTACCTAAACGATTAATCACACAAGCACAAGTTAAATGAAATATATACCAGCAGTAAACTTGAACCATAATCTTTAGCATATCAGAAGATATACTAAATAGCTTCCAAAAAAGCACACTACCTGAGGAAGGCAAACTTTAAACAACTTGAATATGCTATCTAATCTGATTTTAACACTATATTTTGAACATACTTCACGATTATCATCCTCTTCCTCTGACTCTTCGCCTGATTCGTCTTGCACTTCTTTCCTTTCATAATGCGCCACCTTGAATGAACTTAAATAATCGTTCATCTCAAGCACTTTCTCCTGCATTCCTTGCTGACTTCTGTCCAGAAGGCGCTCAATCGCCGCATCATCGTAAACAATACAGTGTTCATCACTCTCTGTATGAAAGCAGACAAATGTCAAAATTAACGCACAAATAAAACGAAAATTGACAATTAAATACGAAGCTTATCAAACATATAAATGACTAAATCAAGAGAACACAAAACGCCTACATATTTGTAACTAAGTTAGACTCACTAATAATAATAATTGTAAAAAGAAATCACAAAACTAAACATTTATAGAAAAAAATAAGCGTTTAGTGTTACTAAACATATTCAATCGCAGATTCAAAATAATTAAAATCATTCAACAGAACAACGGAAAAAACGAAACAACTCACGTTCACCCCCTTCTTGAAAGAGATCTTCTGTACCGAATTTCAAAATATCATCTAGTTCTTTCTTGGACATTTGACCGCCACCTTTACCGCCAAGCCCAGGCCGTACGACTAAATGTGTAAGCATCATTTTCTTTTTAGCGACTTGAGTGATGCGTTCTTCGACCGTATTTCGAGTGACGAAGCGATATATCATGACCTAAACATAAAACAGGCAAAATAATACTGATCAGTAACACGAGTGAACATTTTGAATCCCATCAGGCCCAGTTCGCCTCACAAACATTATAGCCAATAAGGCAAGTTTGCATAAACGAAATGTGAAATCCTTCGACACAAGTGTTAGGTGCGTCAAGTAATGTAGGACATGAGGTAATATATAGCCTAGTTTTAGTTTGGATGCGGGGCGTAATGCCAACAAATCCTAATACGATGATTCCCAGAAACAATTTATTTATAAAACAACTATATTTTCTAAAATAGCGGTGATAAGCAGAAGTATTGGTATCGAGAAAAATCCGAAGCCATTAATGACTTATAATAACGACCAGTGAAGTTTAACAAAATATCATTCATGCATCGTTAAAAAGAAATAATCCCTAATAAAGCTTATGCAATCACTTTATGAGTGTATAAAACGTAATAGATACCTTTCTTTGATGCTGATTGTGCAAATTTTGAAGCAGAATATTTCGGAACTATTCACCTAGCTCTTTTGTCAACAGTCTGTTAATCACGTCCAAAATTGATAATTATTTAAATAAGTAACATATCCTGTTCAGGTAAGGTAATTAACCAACTTGACATCGACGTTTGATAAATCGTAAGAATAATTCGACATAACGCAATTATGTGGGCTGTGGTCACAGAAATTTCCGGCCAAATCAGACACAACTATCACCCCGTTTCATATTAAGCCTCAGTTTCTATTTTACTACGCAGAAATATTAAATACTTAATAGAAACAGGCGATTCAGATGCCAAAGTGCAAATTTTGGCTGCTGAAGCTAACTTTCGCCACTGACGCCCGGGCAGATAGGGCGACCTAATAATCTTTACAGCCCAGGAATAGCCATGAACATCGGCCATCGCACAGGATAAAAATGATTGCCTTGCCTGTTGAGTCACGCACGGTGGACAAGAAAATTCACGTAAAACCTCCATTACCAATACTGCCTCTATTCTATTATATTCCACATCATCTCAGCGCATTTATAGATGCAAAAAATTATGTGGATTAGACATTTATTAATTTTACATGTGTGCTAATAGTTATTTAAGCAAGTAAACATGATATAATTAATATGATATATGTTGATAAAATCACTCAGCCAAATGCAATATATAAAAATATTGATAATAATTCAAGAAAATCATTTATCATTAAACGTAGGTTTGGTTTTCACGCCAGCCCACATCATATGCTGGAGTTAAAACCAATTTGACAACAGAAATTGACATGTGTATTCGAAATTAGTATTTAAGATCCGTCGAGCATGACAGAACTGTGTATGTCACCCTTATCAAAGAGTTATTGAATTTTGTAGGTTCACATACCTTGGTAGTGAGGTGAATAGAATAGCAGAAACCAATGTATACTTTTATAACCCTCAATATTGCTACAGAAATAAGTCTAACTTACTTGGCATTCAGGGTCTTTTAGAGTCGACGAACGCAGAGGCTCACAGACATTTGACAATTGCTGTCAAATAAACGCAGCTCATATAGACACCCAAAAGCAAATAAGGAACGTTGACATTAGTAGACGTATTTAAGATCCATTACTCGTTAAATAAACAAACAAGATTCAATCAATTATGTTGGCAAGACAATGCTGCACGAGTTCCTTCAGAACATTTGTCCAGTACATTACTATTTTCTCAGCCAGCGTCAACTTGGCTTAACGAATAAGACGGTCAGATTTTAACATAGTAAAAGCAATTAAGGTCAACCACAATAAAACAGAGCAGTACAAGACCGGCTCTCTTAACAGATTTGGATTCAAGTACTCATTATAAAACTTGGTTGGCAACTAATCGTGTATATTAACAAGATCGTTACCGTTCTGCCTTAGGTTGGACGAATTCACTCAGAGGTGAAGACTTTGCTGTCTCTCCGTGTGGACTGTACTACACTCCTTTCTAAAACAATCCTTTTCTTCTTTGCGGGGTCCTGTATTAAATTAGTCTTTATCATTCTTATCAGTTATACGGCAGCAAAGCAAAAGATTTTAGGAGATATATTTCTCTTTCTGACAAGGATGAATCCATTAATCATCATAACCAGCATCAAGTAAACAGAAAATATTGAAGCTTTATTTTTCAATAACAATGTCGTAGTTAAGTGTGGGCGGCAAGAGAACACTCGTTTGCTCATCCTTGATAGACAAAATGCAATAAAATACATATCAATACTCAAGCACTTAACACAAAAACCACGAAGAATAAAAAATACTTAACTTATATAAAATTAGACCAAACCAACTTTTTCTTTAAACCACGTTAATTTATGGTCTACTGGAAAAATATTTAATTGGAAGTCAGCATTCAACTATTTAATGCTGTAGGCCTACCATGACTAATCATTACGTAAGCTATCATTCACCTCCCATATGTACGCAGGTGATGATCAATTGCTCTTGTGATTTTTTTAAGTATCGGAGTAAAATTTTCGCAATCATTCAACTTCTAACTGGTTACTGATTCTCAAAGGGAGTCTAATGTTAAGGCTTGTTTTCTTTAAAGACTCGGGCTAATATGAGTCCTACATCTCAGAAGAACAGGATATCCATTAAATTTGTAAATTTCAAATAAATGCAAATTATTCAAAACATTTTACTATTAATTTTATATTGAATATATCTGAGAAATAAACACATCAGTAGTTGTAACTGACGGTAGTTTCACTATATTTTATGACCGCCACACATACTCACCTATCCATCGACCTGACCACCTATATATATATATATATATATATATATATAAGACGCACATTAAGGTCTTATATCTGAGAGTAATTTTTACATCTGGTGACGACGAAGTAAGCAAAACATTTCAGAAAAAGAAGCTAATGGTAATTTCACAACACCGTACAATCGAAATAATAATGCCGGAGTTTGGCAAATTTCGAACCCTGCCCGAGGCAAATTCTAGCCGGTATGTTGTGTTCCAATAAGGACGAAACCGTTCTACTGGATGAATTGCTTTTTCTACACTATACAAGTCTTAGTTTATACTGACATATGAAATTAATTAATGATTGTATCAAGATCGCAACCTTAAATCAAGTAATTGTTATCACCGCCCTCGAAAGCAAAGTTCGTTTAAATTTCTAAATCTCCATTTTATTTTATCGACAAAAATAAGTTAAAAGATTTCAAATGCAAACAAATCCTAGTTAGAATAGTCAACGTTAATTAATAGGTTCATTGATACGCACTAACTTATTTCTCACATACATGTATAAACAGTTTCATTTTGTTTACTGGTGAGAACTAATATATGCAATAAGTGTTGCACACCTAGTAACAAATTAGTTCAAATACAATCAGAAGGAAAACCAAACTCAGCATAAATTGAAGGTATAATCTCATCTACGCAAACGTTTAGTGCTTACTGACTATTCATCAGTAGGCACCGGTACTACGCCTATATCCACTATATATTTGGTCAATGAGATTATATTGTCCGATTATCCCACATTCCTTGACCACATATATAATGAGCATAGGGCGTAATACCGGCTCATATTGTTGTGTCGCTAGTAAACACAACGCGTTTGTACACGATGACATTGGTTTATCCTTCTGGTAATATTTGAACTAATTTGTTACTAGGTGCGCAACACATAACACACAATTACATTTATAGATTATTATAATCAAGGTTGCGGTCTTGATATAAACACCTAACTCATTAATTACTTACATATGTCAGTATAAACTAAGAATTGTATAGTTTAGAAAAGGCAATTCATCCAATAGACCGGTTTCGTCCTTATTAGGAACTCATCATGTACTGGCCATAATTTGCCGCGGACAGGTAGTGCGGTGTCTGTTCCGTAATGATAGGTTTTGGATGGTTAGTTGGAATTACCTGATCTGCGTTTTGACTAACGCAGCTTTCATTGTTCCAGTAATTTTCTTTTTCCATAATATTTCGATCTTCATTACCGAAGATCTTCATCAGATGCATTTCACGAAACAAATGAAGCAAGCGAAATATTATGGAAAAAGAAAAAGAAAATTACTGGAACAATGAAAGCTGCGTTAGTCAAAACGCAGATCAGGTAATTACAATTATTCCAGGTGCGCATCAAGGCAACTCCTTCTGGTTAGTTGGAACTTTGTGTCTAAATGGATGTCATGTGAGCTCCACCTAAAGGAAAATTTAACTAACCAAGTTTCATTAGTTAGAGCACCAGATTCCGAAGCAGATGTGCCCAGCCCTGTCCGCGGCAAATCCTGGCCAGTACATTATGAGTTCCCAATAAGGACGAAACCGGTCTACTGGATGAATTGCCTTTTCTACACTTTACAATTCTTAGTTTATACTGACATATGTAAGTAATTAATGAGTCAGGTGTGTATATCAAGAGCGCAACCTTGATTATAATAATTGTTATCACCACCCGCGCAACCAATGCTCGTTTAATTACATTTATAGATGCATGTATTAGGTGTTGCGAACCTAGTAACAAATTAATTCAGTTGTGACCAGAAGGATAAACCAAAGGCAGCATGAACGGAAAGTATAATCTCATGCACATTCGTTTCGTGCTTACTGGCGACTCATCAGTAGGAGCCTTTATTACGCCCTTTAACCACTATATATTTGGTCGAAGAATGTGGAATAATAGGACGGTACAACCAAATATATAGTGGTTAAAGGGCGTAACCGTCCCTACTGATGAGACGCCAGTAAGCACAGAAACGAAGACATGGATATACCTACCATTCATGCCCTGGTTGTCCTTCTAGTCAAAACTGAGACAATTGTTACTAGGTCCTGTTTTACTAATACTGCTACTTACATATATATATATATATATATATATATATATATATATATATATATATATATATATATATATATATATATATATATATATAAATATATATATATATCAGTATGTAACTGTAATCCATTTATAGATGTTCGAATTTACTTAGACACGATAAAGTTATTGCAGATTGGCTAAATTTAAGAATACGATATTTTAATTCTATAAAAGTACAGCTTTCATGCTTGATGTTCTACATCACAACAAAATCATTTTGGTCAATTTTAAACTTATTATTTTTTCATCTTACGTGCTTCATTCGATTTTGTTGCATTATTAATATTGGAATCTGACTAAAATAAATTTTTTTCTTAATAGTAAAATCTAACCTGTACACAAAGTTGTGTATTATTGTAAAACTAGAATTAAAACTGGAAACTGTAAAAATGATACTTTCAAAAAATAATACGGAAAAGTACGACTAAGTAACAAGGTCAGTTGTTAGTCTCAAAATTTTGACGTCTGAAGTGGATATCGTGGCTCCAATAACACAAATTCAATAAAAAAAATTCACGCTGACAAACCATTGCGTAGTCCCTTCAAATAAAGGAGACAATAAGAAAAACACTTCGAAAAGGATTCTTGCTCTCATGACATATTACATAAACGGCAGGCACATATTGGCTTAGAAACTGAAGGTTTAGATTGGCTAAAAAAGTGTATGAGAAAATATAGATAAATTATTTCACAAAAATGCGAAAGCACGCATTTATATATTGCAAATAACCAAGCAGACCAAATTTGTACAGCAACAGAATAGTAAGTACATTGAAATGTCATGTAAGTAGCAAACCTTATTTGTCTGCCCAATACGATGAGCTCGTGAAAATGCTTGAATATCGTTATGCGGATTCCAGTCAGAGTCATAGATAATGACAGTATCTGCGGTTGCAAGATTAATACCAAGGCCACCTGCACGAGTTGATAACAGAAACACAAATGACGGTGAATCGGGGGCGTTAAATCTATCTATTGCATCTTGTCGCACTTGACCTGTAACAGCACCATCGATTCGCTCGAATTTGTAACCTTCAGCTTCTAAATAGTCTTCAAGAAGGTCCAGCATACGCGTCATTTGGGAAAAAATGAGAACGCGATTTTTAGTTTTATAAAGCTTACGCAGCATTTTGCTAAGTAAATCCAGTTTACCAGAAGCTTTTTTCAACATGTTACCCTCAAATGCACCGTTTGGGTAACGAGGTGCCTCTTCTGCAGCAGAAGGGAACAGATACGGATGATTGCAGCACTTTTTCAAATCCATCATTATGTTAATAAGTGAAACCTGAGATCCACCACTTCGGCAGCTGAGGGCTTCAAAATTTCGCGTTAGAATAAATTTATAGTATTTCCTATAAAAAGACAAAATTGTTACAAGTAAGTAGCAATACACGAAAATATTTGATAATAGTACAGATGCTGTTCACACCAATCTCTATGTGAGATGGCTGGACAATTAAAAATTACAACAATTGTTAAAGATAAAAAAGGGATAATATATTCACGAACCAGACCACAGAAATAAATGATAAACCACTTGTCACATAGCAACTAATAAAACTCGGGTTAGAGTATTAAGCTCCATAGTTCAATCACTTCATAACCCATCTTCATCATAATCACAGAAAGCAATGCGTCAGCCTGATGCTGCACACATGTAATCATGAAAAACGAAAATTAAAGGGATAAACTTATACTGAACCATAATAAATAGTTATGGAAAAATAATTTAAGCAAAAAAATATCCAAAAAGAGCAATATATAAATAAGAGGATCTAGTTCAGATACAGATATTTACCTAAGTACCACACGAAGAAAACATAGATCCTAACACAGAACCAATATGGCATGCATGCAGAGCCTTACAAAAACCAAAAGTGAGTAATTTTTCGCTGTCATATAACCAGAAGTCGTTCACGGTTATATGTGGACTGTAAAAGAACACTAGGTCACCCATTCCTAGTGGGGGCAGTTTGCCTACTCTTAGATAGCCTTATAACCAAGGATGATGAGCAATATCTGCCCGGATGCCAGTGGCCAGTTTCCTTCAGCAGCCGAAACTTGCCCTTCGCGTTTGGCACGCATTTAACAATAAGTTACCGCGCAGTTAGACCAAACTCGAGACTTCCCATGAAATGGGATGATAGCTGTGTCCCTTTTGACCCGGCAAGTTTGATGCTACCATTTCAGGGTTGACTAGCTTGTGTCCACCAGTCGTCAGGCCAGAATTTCTATGGCTACGGGCCAACCTATATGGCAAGTCAGCTTTAAAGCAAGGAGACATCGGATGTAAAGATTACTTGTGGCTATCATTGTATAGCGTTACATGACACATAATAACTAGGATGCTATATTAAACGTAGAGTACTAGCGATTTCATATCCAATTATTATGTTATTTCAATTTTCCAAAACTAGTCACATCCAATTTAGAGTGAATAAGATTAAAGTACATAACACACCAAGCAAAATAGAGCATACAAAATTCTTATGCATAAATTAACATTCAGTTAAACACAGTAACTCAATTCCATAAACTTAAATCATGATATTATACTGTATAAGTTAAAAAAGAGTTCAAATGCATAGAAATATATTTTCATATAATGTATTGAATATAAATTAACTTTGACTTACTTCTGCATAGGGCTTAACTCAACGCGAACAATGAACTCGCCCTTGGAAGGCATATTCTTCAGAACATCGGCTTTCAAACGCCGCAATAAATGTTGACCCAACATATCATGCAACCTCTTCACTTGCTCTTCTTTAGAAATATCAGCAAATTCATCCAAGAAGCCTTGCATATCTGTAAACTTCTCCGGTGACATAAAATGCAACAAATGAAAGAGCTCCTCCAAGTTGTTCTGTAATGGTGTGCCAGTTAGCAATAACTTGTACGCGATCTTATAGCTGTTTAAGATTCGGAAAAACTTGCTTTGGTTGTTCTTCAGACGATGAGCCTCATCAACAACTAAAACTTCCCAACCAATCGAGCCTAACAGAGCCTGGTCGATACTGATTAATTCATAACTTGTAAGCAGAACATGAAAACGAACGTTAGAGCCACTGCGCATTCGTAATGCTTTACTGCCACCTCGAACAGCACCTTCATCGAAAGAAAACTCATTTTCGCGAATAACTGTCCTGGAATCCTTGTCACCAACATAGGATACAACATAGAAATCAGGCGCCCAGAATTCAAATTCACGCTCCCAGTTAATTATAGTGGAAAGTGGAGCAGCGACAAGAAATGGACCACGAGAATGTCCGTCTTTGTAGAGTGAATATAGAAAGGTAATCGTCTGAATTGTCTTTCCAAGACCCATCTCATCGGCCAAAATTGTATCTAGTTTATTCCCATATGAGAAGCGCAACCAATTAATACCTTCTAATTGATACGGATGAAGTTGCCCACCAGTTTCGTCCAAATATTCTGGTTGCTTAATGAACTGCTTCTTCAAATCTTGCAATGCGCGTTCAGGGGGAAGTTTCTTCAGAAGTGCAGGATCAAGTTTTAATAGATCACGTTCTTTCTCTTTCATGGCCATTATTTCTTTGTTACTACGGCGACCACATTTGCCTTTTTTAATAACAGGCGATGATAGAGAATCTTCCAGAGCTCCAGGACGAAGTTGGCCCGAAAATATACGTCGCATAATTTTGAATTCTTCTATAGCTTTATCCATACCTGATATCTCGTCATTCCGTTCTTCCCAAGTACATTCATCGTAGGACAGCTCCTTCCATTTGACAAGATAAATTTGCTTGTTTTGTCGCCCGGTACGACTGTTGATGATGCGCTGGATTTGCAACCATTCAGGCCGAACACCCCACTTATAGAAACGCTCTTCAAGATTATGCGGATCGGCCACTTTTTCACGAGCACGACCTCTAAAACACCAAAATTAGAAATTAATTAGGAAGATAAACAATAAACCCTATATTCTAAACATGAAATTCAGCATACACATATAAAACACCACAATAAAAGAAACCTAGTCTTTTTAGTGAGAAAATAAAACACATTTGATGACAAAATTGGTTATAACTTGCTTATACTGAGAATAATCAACAAAACATCACAATCTTTAATTTATATACTTCCCGGGTTTTCATTTGATTAAGTGGGTGACGACTAACACAAATTTCAGTTTGAAATGTTGGGAGATCATTTGTAATTTCATATAGGCATGTGTCTGAAGGCATGTCTAGGTGCGGGTAAGGATCATTCTAACAAAATAATAGTGATGTTTTATAAACGGTTATTCTTGTATTGAAGAAATCAGCTTTGACCAGGTACCACTTTGTTCGCTATTACATGTAAGAATGGTTTTCTTCATATGTGGCCCTTCGTATCGCCTTCTTCTGTTGCAATAAAGGTGTTTTATCTTTCCAATAAAAAATATACTTTACAATATTCGAAGGCAATGGACATTATATATATATATATATATATATATATATATATATATATATATATATATATTCTGTATAGGAAAACACAAATAACAAAGTGGATAAAGGCCATTTTATTTCGTGAATACTAATCATCTCTTATACAATCATACATATTTATACATTTTGGGTTTTCAATTGATTATGCTAGTGGTAACAAAATCTGACTCGTTTTTACTGCTGCTGTTTCTTGTTTATGGCTAGTGGTGAGGTATATGCATTTGTGTTTGTGTGTATGCGTGTTTGCATGTAAAGGTCATTCTCGCAGTATTGCGAAGTGATGTCTGATATATTGTCATTATTGTTTGATAGCTTGAGAATTAACCATTTGTGCGCATTGTTCACTGTTACATATACAAGTGCTATTTTTCCCAGTATAGTTGATCGTTTTCTGTATTGCCTAAAGTTATCGTTTCACGACAAAACAAGAAAACAGCAGTAAACACGAGTCAGATTTGTTACCACTAGCATAGTAATTGAAAACCCAAAATGTATAAATATGTATGATTGTATAAAGAGATGATTAATATTCACGAAATAAATAAGCCTTTATCCACTTTGTTGTTGTGTTTTCCTAATTACAAGAATACAGTGTTAAATTAAAAGGAATGGACATTATAAATATATATATATATATATACATATATTATTATCACAGACAAAGGACAATAATCAATAACTTCTGTCATATAACCATAGAAAACGACCAAATAATAAAAAATAATTTTTAAGAAAATGACGTAAAATAAAAACTTGTCAAGGTAACATATGGAGAATAGAATCGAATTCCCATGGATGCTTGCCTAGGAATCACACAGAAATGAGGCAAACTTGAATTCTAGATATCATTATGGTCAAGTAAGCTTAAGGGAAAGGCGACATCGGCCACTTAAGCAAACTTAATCGCATCCAATCTTCATAAAAAAGACGAATATTAAAACTCATTTGAAAAATAATTTTTATAATTTAAAGAAAACCAAAGACTGAATACATTCGTTTAGTATTTTGCAAAAATATGTAACACGAACTAATGAGGCAAACTATTTTTGAAATACTTAAGCCTATACAAGGATAAAGTAAGCAACCTACCTATATGTACTTCCATCTTCAGGAAGTGGAGGTTCTTCCATGTCATTCTTTTTGAAATAGTTCCTGAGCATCAGACCATGAAACAACTCTAACTTCAATTCACTTAACCATTCACAATGCCAATAGGACATATCGTGAAACTTAACAAAGAATTCTCTCGTTGGTTTGCGGGCAAGAACATTAACAGAAATTGTTCTCTTTAGAGAACTTTCAACAAAGTTATTCCCTGTTGGTTCTGGTTTACTTTCGTTTATGGTTGAGACATCACTTATCCGCTCAATTTTAGTATTGGTATCTGAAACGCAATCTGAATCTGTAGATTTTTTTTCAGTATCTCCAAAAGTAGACTTAATTGGCACAATATCGTTCTCCACCACAGGTGTGACTTGTCCATTCTTCGAATCACATATTTCACTTTTAGACACGAGAGAAATGTCTTCATTGACAGAGAATTTAACCTTTTCATCTGATGTTTCACTTTGTTTAGCACATTCATCAGTTTTCACCGTGTCGCCCTTATCAAGGATGGGTGACTTTTCAAACACCTCATCCGCCAAACGCTTAGCAGCTGATATCTTTTCACCTGGATGATGGTTATGTGTGTGATCTAAGTCATCAAAAGCTTTAGGAGGTTCAGTCCAACGCCATGTTAAGATTCGGGCAACACGACCTCTCGGAGGCGTACAGCCACAGCGAGGACACAACCAAACTCCCTCAGGAATTTGAGATAACGGAGGGAGAAGACAGCCTATGTGATAACTAGCCGGGCAGTTATCGCAACAAATAAGATCACCACCGTCACGACATTCACTGCAGAATTCCTGGTGTTCATCCTTGTCTGGTGAAGTCAAACCGACGGCACTCGCGCTAGCTATTAACTTCGACTTACTTTGCCTTCCTGGTTTCTGAAGATGTGCATTGTTAACGACAGTAATGCCTTCCTTCTCACAGTGAGGACAAGACCAGTTTCCTTCTGGTGCTTCTTCCATTTCAGGATCCAAACATACTAAATGGTAGGCTCGCGGACATGTATCGCACAGCATTATTTCACCACCCTTAAAGTAACGAAACAAATATAATTAATTGCACAAACACATCCTAAGGTGGCCATAATCATAAAAATAAAATCTACATCAGTATCAAGTACGGAAGCTTTACCGCGACATAAGATAGTTCCTAATTGTGAGTTATAGAACAACACCTGAAAGCCAAAAGGAATAGACAAAATTCGAGTAAAACAAAACAAAGAAAATGAAATTAAAAAGGCCACAAGGCGCATGCATAATATTCGCTAAAACCCATTCAAGACGCGATTTCGTAATTTTAAATATCAATTGCTGGACACAGAGTACATATTAAAATTCAGTTTGACAGGCTTTGCATTTTCGAGCACAGAAACCTTTAAAGAATAATTCTGGTTGGTTTATCAGCAGTTAATGACTAAAATTTACCTTCAAATAGCGAGAATTAACTGATTCCTAATTTACTCTATTTCATTAAAAAATAATTATTTGCAAAAACTATGCTTGAAGCTACAATATATAAGAATTAAGTACATTTTTTATGTTAATGATAAATATAGCTATAATATTATCAATCATCAAAAACAAAAATAAATAAATGAAAGTGACTTCCACCTTCAGTAGGCTGTCTCTCTGCGGTCGGAATTGTTTCTGTTAGAGATGATTTTACGTTGCAGTAAGCACAGGGTAAACCACGATCAACAACAGACTCGTAAGTTTACATGTACTTAATTGTTGATTCAATGGAAGTTGTTTATAACTACATATGTTTTCTGTTCAAAATAGATATTACACAATTTAGCAAAAGCAATTAATCAGGTAGTCCGATTTCGTTCGAATTGGGAACTCGTAGAGTTCCCCGATAAATTCCCTTTGCTATTTTCTGCAATGTATTGTTTATGAAAGCAATATATATGAGAAGAAAAAATGTACTCCATGGAATAACATTTATTAATAAATCGTTAATATTTTCGTTCTTCCAATCCACACTGTAAACTTTTAGCAACCAAGGTTAGATAGGATGAACGAAAATATTAAACAACCCAGAATTATGGCTGTAGATACTGGTAGAAATAAGATTTATTAATAAATTTTATTCCATGGAGCACGTTTTATCTTCTCATATTTAAAAAAAGAGCGGAGTCATCCTTTTACCCGTAAGGAACTAAACTAAATATACATAACACTAAATGTTCAATTAAATTTAATTACCCAACGAAGCATGGTATCCGTTCTATAATGATATATAATTGGCAGCTTGCTAGAATTTCTGTTTTTAAGAGATGTCAAATAGGTTCCACCTGCAGGAAAAGCTAGCCATAAAAATGTAGTTGGTACATAATAGAAAATTGCTTGTAATGTGCGTTAGGAGTAGCGCAGTGGACGAAGCCCAGGTCATCTAACAATTGTGCTCAGGTTTCAACCATGGTGCTGAAGATTCTGGAAAGAATTTTACCAGTTCCAAATAAAAACGAAATCGTTGTACTTAGTGGATCGCCTTCTTAGCATTATGCTTTTCGGTCTATACAGACAATACATATAAGCACATTTAATGACAAAGCTTGTAAAAGATGCAAAGCATTTATCCCGGGAATGATTTTTAATAAGCACTGAACAAAAGCGATTGCGCTTAATTTCTCAACTAATTTATTGAAATAAACAGGAATTAATTTAGTATAAATGCAAAATGGTCAACATAAATTGCACACAAAAATATAATAATACAGTGAGTTACGTCGCACTTTTCTTGTGCGGGACAATTAACAGCACTCGTAGATAGGTAAAATCTTGAATATTGTACATTCTCCGATTATTGGCCTTGATTGTTTAAGCAGATACCTAGTACACATGACCATTAGGACAGAGTGAGATACTCACGAAGGTAAGAGAATGGTGCTCTAACTTTCGAGATTTTCATATTGACCTCGTTATTCATATTTCCTGATTTATTGATACAGCTACCTAGATATGTCAGCCAGTAAACTACCTTAAAATATTCAAATTACAGACGCAGAACTAATGTAAATAGTAGGTGATCCAGTATAAGTATCTGACGCTGACAGCGACATTTTCATACCGAAAGATAGAACAAGTACCTCCAATACAAATAAATTATTATATAATTTTCTTGACTTTACTTGTTGGCTCGAGGTAGCTTTACCGGAAACATTATTAAGAGCCTAGCGGTACTAAACACAAAAAATATCGATAAAAAATATAATCACGAAAAATCTGTTTCGCTAACAGCTGCCTACTTACCTGTTGGCACACCTCACAGTAATCTTGATGATCAGTTTCATAACCTTCTTCGTCTTTTGCAATTCCTTTTGTTCCAACAACAGGAAAACGGGCTGTGGTTTTCTGATGACTGTGAATCATTTTAATGCTTACGTCAGGTTCACTTTCGGAAGGGCCGGTGTGTCGTTTAGTTGTTCGCTGCGTTTTCCGACGTTCTCGCTCCTCCTCCTGAGCTATAGCTGCTTCTTCAAGCTGGCGCTCAAAATCCTCATCACTGGTGTCGCCTCCACTCGGACGTTCCTGAAGACGTCATTTTGAAGAATAAATATTCGAAACAGAATTCTAAGGTTATAAAATCACAAATAAAGATAATATCCTGCTATTTTTTCTAAATGATATGCAATAAATTGCTGGATAAATTATGTAAATAGCATTTGAAAGCTCAAAATTTTAGCATAGGCGCTCAACATGCGTGGCAACCTCCCGTTCATAGCTAGAATGCAGCCATGCTCGAAGCGATCAGACAAAAAGGCGGTCAGGTCCATAGTTGAGATCGGACAGCCACACAGTCTCGTCACGCACTGGGATCCAAGCAATTCCATATAATCACGGTTCAACGCCCACGGGTCAGGGCTATTTTATGTCCCAGTGAAAGGTATTGTAGAAGTGATTCCTAGAGGTACTATATTCACTCCCAGAATAGTATAGCGCGACAAGCTAGTTAAAAAGATGTACCTTATAAACAAAGAACTTACGCAATAAACTATTACTGAAGTTATAGTAGTACTGAAAATATTAAAAGTCACAAATATATCAGACGTACGCAAATTTTGAAGATGTTTTCGCATTATAAAATTATTTAACTGACATTGATATAAGTTCCGCTTACATCATTCTTCTTACGTCCTCTGCGTTTTTTCTTCTTACTGATCTTGATTTTGATCCCAGGACCAGTAGGCAAAGTGTCAATTGTAGCTGGTGTTTGAGGAGAAGGTGAAACTGGAGGCGATTGACTTGTCACTTCACTTTCACCACCAATTCCTTCAATAACACTTGAAACATTAATTAATGGAGACTCTGGTTCCTCAGGGATTGGCAAAGAGCTATTCAATGATTTACGTCGTCCATATGGTCCACGGCGTTTTTTCTTTCCTCCGGATACGGACAGCTTATGCTCATTGACAGTTTCTGTCATCAAATCAATATCATCAGGAAGCAGCTGGGACTGTTCTATAATTTCAGGCTCAACCTCTTCATCATCGTCATCTAAATCTGTTGTCAATTAAACATAATAGAAATTTTACTTTTAAGAATAGATAGTAAACTTGGTCAGTTTAAGGCGCATTTCTGTTATTTAAATTGCTCAGTTCAAAAATACATGACAACAATTTTGTCTAATTTTTATCAATCATGAAAGAAATTATCCAATAAATGGGAAACGCAATGATGAACGAAATCGTTTCAGACTGATTCGGAATAAGGCCACTTTACTACTATTTATATTTATAAAATTTTATTGTGATTAACGCCCACTTAGATATAAGCGCACCACCTAAAAGTTTTTATTAATTTTATTGGAAATAATATATGGAGTGCCCACAGTAAAACTTGCCATTTTGATCGAAGTTTTCTCAATTAATATGCCAACCAGGTTATGACGGACATGTTTCCATTTTTAACCGGTTTACCACGAAAAACTGACAAATAGTGGCATACTGAAAAATCACACTATAAAGATCCCACGGAAGTCTATATTCTTCGTCTATTAGCGAGAGCAAATTAGCCAAGTGAAATTCAGGATCTGAACTTTGGGTCGCCAAGAGCTCAATCCTAGAACCACTATATGTACTTCGCCACAGCGAAATGATAGCAACTAACAAAGCTAGTTTTAGCATCAAACTGTCTTGCTATGAACCCTCAATTGTGAATAGACACAGTATTGTATGTCTAGAATTAACTCGAAAATTTCTAAATTATGTTCATCATCATCATGCACAGCAATAGAAGTCATAATAAATTAACGTTTCACTACCACATATCTATAAGAAGAATAACGAAGACAATTTTTTAATAACGACAAAAATAATAATTTAGGTACCCAAATTATTAGAGATTTATAATAAGGGGGAAGACCTAATTACCATGAGTATATTTATCTAGATAACACATAGACGAGAGGCAAACTAAGCCTCTACATAACACCATAACGGCAAGGCTTCTAATTAGGTTTACATGTGAGGTAATTTCACATATGTTAATGATTGGCTCCAATCATAACAAATGGTAACTCACAGATACTATCTTTATTAGCGGTTAAAAACGCAATTGGAGACTTTATGCGGTAGTAACAAAAAGGATTTGGGCTGCTGCTTTTAAAAACTAATATTTTCGTGGATATCCTAGTATATTCTGGTAAGCAACCAAGCAAATAATATAAAATTTTAGTTTTCAAAAAAATGAACTATGAAATTATATTAAAATGAATACAAAAATGCTAAGTTTAATACTTAATATCTAAGGCTACGTTAGATATTTTAACAGAAAGAACGAATAGCCAAAAATAAAAATAACTATTACGAAGTGAATAACAAAATTTACCTTCTTCAGCTTTTGGTATGTATGGATTCATTATTGCGAATTCTTTCCACTTGGCATCCAGAACTTTTTGAACATCGTCTTTACTTGCATTTGGATTTTTTTCACAAATTAGAGGCCTGACATATTGATCAAATAATTTTTGAATCGTCCAATTCTCAAAATCTTCCGTGGAATATGTCAATTCGACATCATCAATACCAAGTTCTTCACATATCTGATCAAGTGTTCTTTCCTTTTACAAAATTCAAGTAAAATATGTATTAAGAAAAAGCATGTACATAAAAAAGGAGAAAAGCTAACGCTAAATTCTACTAAAGAACAAAAAATCCAAAATAATGACGAAATGTTGAAATTGTACCCATATAGCTAAAGCACACTATGAAACATGAAAGCAGTAGGCACGAATTCCTTTAGCATATTTGCCAGGATCCAGGACATCCTTAAGGTGTCATGTAAGAAATTCATTCTTTAAGAAATATAGTACACATTTAGGAAGTTTCATTTCAAGATCAAATGTATGTTTATTGTGGATAAATTAGTCAATTTATTCAGTAAATACTTAGCAACAAAAGTGCATTTTTCATTTCTAAATGGCATGGGTCTCTATATAAATAATTGATCGATAAGCATTCTTATCCTACGCTGTATTTACAACTATGTATAGTATAAAAATAGAAAAGCAATGGATTTAATAAGCTAGATTTGGTATAAAATAATTTTATTCATTAAAAATCCGTAATATATAAAAACCTGAGATTTAGGTCTCTCGTTCAGGACACTGGTTTCCGGTGGATTCACATAGATTTTCACTCGTTAAATTATATTTTGGTTAGCGAGGATATATGGCAGTGTTATCAAGTGATCAACATCGCAAATAATAGTATTCAGCCACGATATTTCGGGAAACCTTTCACGGTGCCAGTTATTTGTTTGAAGTAGTTCAGCAACTTCATGAGCAGTGTGTAATTCATCTCAGAAAACCAGACAGACGGTACACAAACATCCGTATAAAATTAAATGACATTTCCTTGTCGCATACCAATGAAACTAAGTTGTGCTGACTGTCAAAGAGCATAAGGTCGCCTATTCCTTTTGCGGAATTTATTATTTATATTTAATTTCTCTTAATTTAGATTATCTTCTTTGCAAGTCAGTCGACCACCATCTGCCAAGAGCAACTAACTTTGAGTTGCTAGCGGCCAATATTCATTATATACTCCCCACATGCTCGCATCATTTAACATGATTGCTCTAATTTCATTAGTATGAAATAAAATCACCGGTAGTCATGTCAGAAATATCTATGGCTGCGAAATTTTCACATAAAGTGACCAAACAAACTCAATGGACTTTTCTCAACCAGATACTGCAGTAATAGCAAAAAGCGGTTATCTACTAACAGCTGGCTAGGAAATTTAACTCAATAATTATTGACGTTCAGCTGACGATGACTTAGGCCAAATCGAGCAAATAATTCCACAAGAAGAACTGAAATCTATAGTCTAATTCTAAAACTCGCTTTTTACTGAACCTGAAGACCTTAGCATTTTAACGTAATGAAATGAATAGACGATTCCACAGTGGCTGCATAGTTTGCCGAATGTAGGTGCAATAAGGCTAGTGGGACTGGAAATATTGGTGAAGCCCATTCATTGAATTTTGCCAGAGCACTAAGTTTGGCTAATTCGTTGAACACCGGCATCAGGGCGCCGTTCAGCGCGATCTTAGATAAGGAATCAAAAATGACTACATAAACCTTTAAGGAAACAGAAACCAGGTTGCTCCTGCGTAGCTTTGCATGAAAAAGGCAGATAAAATCTTTCCTTCAAACGAGGTAACAAAGAGCCTTAAAATAACTGGCTGGATCATTTTCGCGTTGGGACGGCAGATGAACTAGTTATTCCTGTGTGCAAGAGACGAATGAAACAACATGGTAAGTACTTGAATAATTCTGATCGCCATGAGACAATTAATGTGGATACCGCGCTTCTGAAAGCTTAAAAATCTGCACCAATGGAAAAACAAACCTTAGCTTAAGCGACACACGAGAACTCGTGAAGATAGCAATATAAATGCCATGCAAAATGTCATGCGATATGCCTGACTAGAAAGAAGACAACGTTGCTAATCACCTTCATACCAGCTGTCCCTAAGGCACGTTCTTGTAGTTATATTTTTAAGGACATACTGATGGCACAGAGATGTACCACTGGCTTGGCGACTTCGAACCAATTGGTTTAAATAAGCACCATTTTATCAATTCTAATACCCAACAATATTAGTCCTTCGCTAGTAACGTATTAAAAGAATTTCACCAGAGCTCACGAATTGAATAGTCCACTTCCACAAGCAAAGCAACAACTACGCGACGACCGATGCAATATATACTGTGATAATCATAGCTCTTCAGTAAGTTGTTAAAAAACACTAATTTGTCAATTTCTACTGGAATGAATGGTTTAGATCCATAGTACTGACGAGTAATAATTGCCTGAGTATCGGATTATTGGCGCTATTGGTTAGATACTTTCAGCGGCGGAAAGATGCTTTTTTTCATAAGACATGTATGTCCTCATTCCAACATTACTCCTTTAAAAAAACTCTAGGCTTCATGTAACATGAGCTGGCCTTGTCCCGATAAAACCGATAAGGCTCAAATTAAAATCGCCGATAAAACGATCTATAGCGCTTCAATAAAGTACATATGAAAATTATGAAAAAGAAAATTTGAATACCTTTGATGCCCGATTTGAGCGGCGCTTAGAATTTCCATCACCAAGATCATCATCTTCTTCGTCCTGTGCATGAAAATGAATAAACAGACAGAAGCAATCAAAATAACACCGAAGATATAACAAGGCGCATAGCCTTAGCCGGTCGTACCGACAGTGTTGTCATGAACCTTAACGATACTAAATGGATACAATTATCCATCGCTTAAAAGCAAATGCTGATGCTGTAGAATATGCAGCCGAATGTTGTCATCATTTTTCGAACTTCCATCCACTAGCCCCATGTAAATAAATAATCAGGCACCTGATAACAACTACTTGGTAAATACATAAATAAAAAAGAACTAACATTGCTACGTGGAGGGTTCCGCAAAAGTCTATGCCGATGAGTAAAAAATAGCCAGACCTTCCACTAAACCCAGTCTGCCACAAGGCTTCGACAGATTTATATCTACAAAATTATCCTTATTAGTGGCATTATAGTGCAGACTGATCAAGCGACCGATATCACAATATCGAAAGTCTGTCTCTTCTAATAACCCACCTATCCGCGGAGTCGTCCTTGTAGTCTGGTTAGCGGAATATATAGGATGCCCTCCAGGACAACTACATAACAAACGCAAACAGAGTTGCTGAGAAAAATGTAACGACGATGGCGCATCAAAGAACGACCTGATAAATGGTAAAATCAATAAATTGGATTCTGATCACAATGATCTCACCCAAACCTAGCGAAAAAATTTCTTTA
Organism: Eudiplozoon nipponicum; assembly: GCA_029291075.1. Classification (NCBI taxonomy): domain Eukaryota; kingdom Metazoa; phylum Platyhelminthes; class Monogenea; order Mazocraeidea; family Diplozoidae; genus Eudiplozoon; species Eudiplozoon nipponicum. The sequence goes on from JAQBSW010008534.1 coordinate 24,925, forward strand.
CAAAACTGCTCCGGTAGTGGCAGCAAACTTGGATCATCTTCCATGCTTCAGCCGCGTAAAGGAAATTTGAAAATAGACTTCAATTAGGTCATTGGTGTAATACTCATAGTAACGAATGATGGATTCTTTTTGAAATTTGAAAGCGGAATGCCAGCTTCATATTTTTCAATGTCGCGTTTTGCGTACGCAGTTTCTAGCTTTGCACAAACAGTTTCACAAAGATCCGATTGATCACAATTTCCATTTCATTTTCTTCTTCGATAGGGCTGGAATTTTAATTGTCCCAATGGAACCGCATTTCCATTGGGACAAATTATATATAATAAAATGCCTGACAATAGACCTCAAACCAATGTAACTCCCCGAATTGATATGGTGTTTTCATTATAATGACGGACCGAGTGGCTAGTTAGGACTTCAGGCCTAAAGAGATTCCAAATAGATTCCACCTGAAAGGATAGTCGAAAAAATAGTCCCAGTTCTGATCCAGTCCGCGGAAAATTCTAAAGAGCATTTGATGTTTCCAATAAGGCTACCTTATGCATTACTTAATTTATAATGATAAGATATAAATAAAACATGTATAAACAAGTCCAAAATAAAATATAAATACAATCACACCAGCAGCTAAATGTTCAATCAACCTGATGTTAAGATAAACAAAGATAACTAAGCTGAGGCTTTTTCTATTTAATAACTAATACTAAAACGTCATATGGAACCCTACAAGATGTTAACTATCCGACAAACAAGAACTCCAAGCATATATTCAAACGCAACATATTCACAAAATGTCACACGGGCTAATCTTCTGTCGCTATAGATAAGAATAATAGCACTACAGTCGTCAAGATTGCACGGGTATATTAACAACTCGGAATCTACGCAAATTTAAAGTCACAGCATTTTCACAGGAACAAAAAACTGTGATTTAAAAATTTTCTGCTTACGCTTTTGCAAGTTTGTTAAAACTAAGTTTACGTCACACGTAGTACATATGTAGTTAAGCTCTCTTCGTAATCTACATGCGTATGAGATGAGAACCAATTAATCAAATGAAGTAGTTCTTATTCTTAAAAACACTTCGAACTAAACAACCGACAACCAAATGATACGCAATCAGCAATTAAATAGTTCTTAGAATGTCGAACACAATGAAACAATTGAAAAAACTCGGCAACATAACCACATTTTGTTATTCACAACTAATTCTATATAAATTCATCGTCAATAAAATAATAACAAGAACCTGTAGATATTGTGGTTTAATTTATTTTTATTATTCACATCTTCCAAAGTACTAAAATACAGCAAAGCAGAAAACTCATCAATAGATTTCAAGATATTAGCTGCCTTATTTGGAACTAAATCGAATCAAAGTATTCATTTCATATAGTCTGGATCGAAAAACGATTCTTACAAGGATCAAACTCATCATGCAAATGAACTGGAAATGTGATATGCTCACTATCGCAAGTCTGCAACTGTAAATAATAATTAATTGTAACAAAGCTATCAACACTTTTTGGTTTAAGAGAATTTTAACTAGAACCTCGAGCAAAACAGCATTATCAGTTAATAGATAAATTAATTATTAGCGTTGTTAGAGAACTTTGAGTGGAAAAACCTTTTTGTGGCGAGTGTATATTTAAGTAATTTTGAGCTGAGAAAAATGTGAACAATGCTATATAACAAAAACAAAGAGAACAGAAGTGATTAAAAATAATAAATATGAAATACAGAAAAAGGAAAATTTAGTTATACTAATCGAAAATATTGGATAACGTAAATTTTAACAGGAAACCGTTTGGGCTTTTCGTACCTTTCGTCGTTTAGTTTTGTACTTTTTTTTAACATCACGAGTCTCTGCTTTTGCTTTTCGCTTTTTTCCTCGTCGGTCAATAATGGGACTCTCGGAATCTTTAAGAAGTCATACAAACATCATCCTTACCTGTTTCCATTCTTTATGCGCACCAATGACCTACAGGAAAATATAACAAATAATGAAACACGTAAAAAAATAAATTAGAAACAAAATAATTTTTCCAAATAGTAAACCCGCGCACTTCAAAATATTGGACTTGCGTAATATAGTAATTTACGTCAATTTACATCCTTTAAATATAAATATATCAGAATAAATACTAAAATTAATAATTTTTCTGTAAATAGCTATTAGAATAAAGAAATTGAGTTACTTTAATATACTGAAAATACAAGTGTCATTTAGTTATATTTAATTAAATATGCTATTTTGTAGGGTCCGGAATTTGCGTATTCGGATTAGTTAGTTCAAAATGGGTACATTTTTAATGTTTTAATGAGTAGACACAATTCTCCTACTTGAGCAGGAAAACAATAGAAGATCAGAAGCACTTGCATCAAAAGTTTCGTATCTCAAATCGGTTCGTTTTGTATGCAATTTATGATAAAATGTTTCCATCTTAATAATTATAAAAACTGTGTTTTATAAATGTACTCTGTTCCGAGAGCGCATTGCACACAAGTCTAACGTTGAATTAGAGGTTCCAAATGTTTTTATGCTTTATTTGAGCAATTTTTGTGCTATTTTAAATTTCTTTTGAAAAAAGATCTATAGAGTAAGATATTTCCTCTTACCAAAAATAAACTTTTTATTAACACATTTTGACTCTTCATAAACTTTATTTTAGTCGACTCTATCCTAGTCTATCCTAACTTACAGAAACTAAAATTACAATTAAGAATTCACACGTGTGATGTCTGAAGTTGGTTCTCTCTCGTCTTCTAATAGTCTTAAATTAGTTCAACCGATAGCAGCAAATCCTGCACTGATATTCTGACTTCGAAGCCTTAATTTAATCGATTCTTACCTAGTCAGTTGAAGTATATTTCTCCTCAGAACGAAGTAATAAGAAAATGAAAGTGTTTCTATTTCGCAACTCCCACCAATCTAATCGCTATATATTTTGATAGTCACTATTTGATTCAACTCTCTATATCCCTACTTGGTGCCGATTAATATGTATTATTAATTCTTTCCGTCCACTGATGTCAAATTTTGTTACTAAGCAGCGTTTATCTTGTAAACAATGTCTATTTATGTATTGATTCACAACTTCTATTATTTAAACAATAATTTGTTGCGCAGGTGATGGTAACAATTATCTAAATTAAGTTTGCGAGCTTGAAGTAAACACATCCCATTTTATTTAACCAGTCGTCGAACGACATAACAAAACTACCGTCAGTCGCGACGCACTGACGCGTTTCGACCTTCCATGGTCATCTTCAGATTACGACGGCAAAATGACTAGCGAGGGCCAAATCGCGTTGCATATATATGGAAAGAAAAATTGGATATGCGGCTCTCACCCGCGCAATCAATGTTTGTTTAATTCTCTTGTCTATATATATATATATATATATATATATATATATATATATATATATATATATATATATATATATATATATATATATATGTGTGTGTGTGTGTGTGTGGCGAAAGTTACAAACAGCTAATTTTCGTGACTGCATAGAAATTGTGCAGCCGGCATTTCCATTCACGTACAATGTATGCAAGACTGCTAGAGGTAAGAGCCGCATATCTTCCATATATATTCAATGCGGTTTGATCCTCGATAGTCAGTTTGCCGTCGTACTCTGATGATGATCAAGGAAGGCCGAAACGCATCAGTGCGTTGCGACTGGCGGTAATTTTGTTATGTTTTTCGACGACTGGTTAAATACAATGGGATTGGTTTTTAATTCAAGCTCGCAAACTTGATTTAAAGAATACTATTATTTAAACAAAGATTACTCAGTTATTGCTGTAAACAAACAATTACGAAGTAATGACTGTTGGAAAATAGTTCAGCTTTCTGTATTTTGTGCCTGATGCACGTGACCTCTCTTTACTTGTAGCAGCTGTCTTGTTTCAATGACGTCAGGGCGGATATTGCTTGTCAGCCTTGATTGGCATAATCTAAGAGAAAGAAGACTCCGAATGCAAACCATTTTCTTCATGAATGGGCGACCTAGTGTTCTTTTACAGTCCACGTATAACCATGAACGAATTGTGGCTATATGGCAGTGAAACATAAGTTGCTTTTGGCTTTTGTATGGATCTGCATGATGATGATGAATGTTTCACTGCCATATAACCATAAGTCGTTCATGGTTATATGTGGACTGCAAAAGAACACTAGGTCGCCCATTCCTTGTGTTGATGGTTTGTATTCGGAGTTTTCCTTCACAACTAATGCTGATGAACAGTATCTGCCCATTTGCCAGTGACCAAAGTTTACTTCAGCAGCCGAAACATCTCTCGCCTCTGGCATGCTTGTTCTCGTTCCGTCAAACACATTTAACAATATAAGTTACTGTGCATTTAAACTTAACTCGAGGCTTCACATGAAACGGGATGATGGCTGTCCCTTTAGACATGGCGAGTTTCATGCTACCATTCCCGGATTGACTAGCTTCTGCCCGCTGGTCGTCAGACCGGAATTCCTATGGCTACGGACCACCTCTTCCATTTTAACTAATTTCACAATAGTTTTATTTGCCCATGTGAAGATAATTTGTCTGACAGAATGGTTCTCAATTTCTAAAACATACTTGTTGTTGCATGGTTCAGGGAGTTGTAGGTATAAACTTATTAAGAATGCAAGAGAACCGTCCTATCAGACTCCTATAAACTCATTAAGACTGATTCAGATTTGGCGTCCATATGGTTCTCATTCGCTAATAGGACTAATGCCTCTGCAGAACTATTCGAAGTATATCAAGTTTGAAACGTTAAAATAAACACCAGTATTCATAAAAACTATAGGACTAGGAGCTATATGCCTAGTTATCGTGGTCGTTGTATCTATTAGTTTGTTTCACTGAGAAAGTTTGGCTAAGTGCATGCACATTTATCTATTGACTATAATATGGTAAGTGCATTCAGAGCCATAATAACGGTTTAGGCGTTAATCTTACTTTGTACAGATTTTTAGTATGCTTATGGACAATACCTAAGATATCATATTATTTAGGCGTCGACCAACTCTCAGTTTGTAATAGTAAATCCAGAAGCTCTTATTGAATAAGATAATAAGAATCTTTAAATCCTTCATTTATGGAAATTCTGTATATCCTTTAAATTTCTGGGAAGCAAGACAATAATTAATACGAGTTTTTGTTCTAACATGTTATTTAATAAAAATCATTAGGTTTTGTTATTATAATTCGTGATTTCAACAAAGGGCTTTTGGTAATTGCATTTATATGATTTTGTCGAGCGAGATCTATTAATTCTTCATCCAAAACACTTAGAGATATTAGAATTTCGGTTGTCTGTTTCGCTAGATAACTTGTTGCTTGGTGTGATTAGATTTGAGAATAGACATATTCTGAATTAAGTTTTGAAATTGAGATACAAATTGAATAGATCTTAAATGTATACAGGTCCAGCTATTTAATACATTTGTGCAAGTAAATTAAAGTTATTGCTGATATTTTAAGCAATAACAACTGATTGTTAGCTCAAGCGAGATTTGATGAGTAAGACAAATTTTAAAATGTAAGTTTTAGTAAGAATGCCTTTGGTCTTTCCATTTTGCCAGATAGTTTATTGCCTTTAGGGTTCGAAATAATAATTGTGCATGTCTTAAAAAGAATAAGTCTTATTTCAGATGTTTTTGGTTGCCTTAGTATTAAATTAAGTAGACGCTTGTCTGAGTGTAATGGCGGTAATATGCTGTTTGAGATAATTTATTTGTAAGAATTACACTTGGTTGTCTTATTGTGTCTTTTTAATGAATGGTTTTCCCAGGGTATAGAATGTTGTCAGTGAGTACTACATTCTTACCGAATTTTAAGAAAATCGATTTAGATGTGTAGATTTGATGTGACATCTTTTGGAGTATACAATGGATGCTATGTAAGTCTTTTTGAATATTTAGCAAAGATTAAGCTATATTTTTTGAATTTTTTGGATAAACTAATGTGGTGTTATAAGCATATTTGATCATTTTACAATGCTTAATTGAATTATTTATTTAACGGAATAAAATATTTAAAAGTGGACTTAATTTTAAACTCTGCGGCACTCCAACATAATTGGCATTGGAAGAGATAGCATTCCGTCTAGTGTGACGACGGATTTTCTTTGTGACAGGTATTTATAGATGAATTCTTGTTTGATTATGCGTATTTTTGTTTGCAAACTCATTAACGATTGCGCCTATGGTTATTGTATTGAAAGCCTTAGGGATTTCTACAAAATTTACAATACTGTTGTTGCTTAAGAATAAAATATTGTGTAGTTCATTTAGCAGAGTGATCATGTGTGTTGTACTTGATCGATTTTTAGGGAAACCGTATTGATGGGTTCTTTTGAATAGAAACAGTGGTTAAATTAGTTCATTAATGATACTGTGCAGAATTTTCGTGTGTGTCGGTAAACTAGCTGTTGATCTGAAATCTTTGAATACTCTAGGGGCTTTGGTTTTTGGTAACAGTCTGAAATGTATTTGCTGTATTTCAACGGGTATGTCTTGGGGCTATAACATGTTGGAATTATAAGCCAATAGTTTTTGTGAGTTTACTGATTGAAGGAGAATGTTGACATATACGCTGGATGGGTTCATTTTGGTGCTTAGATTTTATGGATTTCATGGCTTTCACTATTATATTATCTAAGACATATTTGAGCTTCAGACCAGTTGCGTGATCGCACTGAAGTGGCAATGGCGGAATGGGTGAATTCTTCAGTCGTTGGCCTACTAGATGCGAGTTTGCCGAAATGAAAAAGTTATAGTTAGAAACATAAATAAACTTCAGTAATATATATATATATATATATATATATATATATATATATATATATATATCATTCTGTTATAGATTTCCTTCATGAGTAGATAAAATGCTTGTCGAGTGTTTAACTTTTTGCAAAATTTTTTTCTCTATTTTAGTACGATATTTTAATTCTTCTATTTTACTGTCTATTTGTTTTAGTTTCTTGAGAAGGATGATTTCTACATGCGCTACTCTTTGGAATAGATTATTTCTACGTTGTAGTAGTGATAAGGCATGCTTAATGATGAATAGTTTGTAGTTTTTTATTCTTCTTAAGCATACTTTGTGTTGGAGATAAGTTGGTAGTGATGCATTTTTATTAATATTGGACATATTCCTGACTTGTGTAAATAGTAGTTAGTCTGTACATCTATGCTTGTTGAAAGATTCTCTGATTGTCGGTACATTGATTGTTGTGCTAAAAGGTTCTTCGTGATCGTACTGTGGCACGTTGTTGAAGTGTGTAATATCTGTTTCTATTTCCTCATCAGTGAATACGAGGTCAAGATAGGTTTCTTGTCTGCTTGGCTGAACACATTTTTAATGAGTCCAGATTGATTTAAGGTATTGAAAATATTTTTAGTAGAGCATGTACGATTCAGTAGGTAATCGGTAAAGTGGCAATCTATATTTATTCTATAGGTGAAAAATTTCCAATTTATTATGTTCTCCAATGAATTGGAATTTGTCGTATCTATTTGCACGTCTACTGAAGGTAAATTTTATATACATTCAAGCAGTAACTTAACACCATGAAGTGAAATTTTTATACAGGTAGATTCATGGACGTGGTTGGAAGTATGTATAGGGCATACGTTTAAGGCTTTAAGCAGATACATTTCGTTGCCGCCTCCTATGCTAGTATCTCTATCTGCTCGAATTTATGGACAATTTTACATTTATATTTCACATTCTTATGTGTTGAGATTGAACCATGTTTCCGAATCAGCAGTTATATACTGTCTTAGTTTGCAGGTAATTGAATGAGTGTATTTTATTATTTTCTGTAGAGTTCCTGCATTTTACGAAAGTTTAGATAGTTCTACTACCATACTACCAATGGATTTTAGTAAATTATCACACGATGAGTTTAAGAAATCAGTTAATCTGCACTTCTTAAATTTATTCATCATAAATAACAATGGCTGGAAGTGTAAACTGCTCCTTTCTCATGCGTAATGCACCTGTTTCTTATTTCTTTTTACGCTTTACTAGTGACGGTCGAACACTCAGGGACCCTCTTCTTTTCAAATTTTAATGGTACTTCCTATTTCAGCTTCTTCAACGGATCCTCACCAGAATGCGTAAAAACTATTTTTGTTCTTTTGAAATGCGAGTTTTAATAAAATTCATTGTACTCTTCCTATGTGAAAAAACAAAAAGAAATTTTATCACATACAAGAAACATTTATTTCTCATTATCTCCTCAAGTATCTACTAATGAACATATAAATTTGAAAGAAAAACAAAATAGAAATATGTAAACATAGAGAGAGTGAAAAAACAGAAACCAATCAATTGCGCGTGTCACCTCCAATTCAAGCTCAATACCTGAACATGCTTCTTATGCTTGCATAAATCTGGCTGCAATTTGCTTATCCATAAAGTTCCGTATGTGGCTAGCTCTCTTTTGTTATTGCATTTAGTAATTATTTTGAATGCTACGTCTGGAGAAGATATGTGCAATGTTTTGACGATGTGTTACGCAATTGCAGACGTGTATTCACCATTTGATTTAAAACAGGCGTTTAAGTTACAATGTCCTCTCATTCGAGTAATTAACCGTCTGGTCGATCGGCCTACGTAAGTTGATCGACAACTTGCACATGTATAT
>JAQBSW010008535.1:0-33587 GCA_029291075.1 Eudiplozoon nipponicum
AACGTTGTGTACAATAAATTTGTGATCATTCGTATTAGCCTTCTCACATCACTCATCGGGAAAAGGCCGGGGATTCATCATAAGCAAGGAACTCAACAGCCGCTATCAATTATATGTAGGGAGACAACAAACCCGCAAAGACCCCTACAATAGAATTTTAGGAAAGTGTAACGACACAAATCAATCGCCGACATATTGCGTAAATTAAATTCAAATTTATTTACGTTGCACCAATGAGAAAAAAGCAAATTGCCATTTAACCACGTTTAACCACGTTTAACCAATAGTATGCAAGTACACATATTGCATGCTATTTAAGCACGGAAATTTACCATGCAAGTCAGTTGGTCATATCTGCTTTCTGCCTCGTGTTACACATGTGCGTGCTGTCGGCTGTCAATACCTACGCTGGATATTGATTTGTTTCACCAACAATTGGCAATATACGTGACTCACTGTGTTGCACTTCAGCCAGCAAGACGAGCCAATTAATGCAGAACTTCAACACACATGATAAAAACAGCAGGAACCACAACCAGAGTCCACCCAAGGAACAGAACATCAACTTACATACATATAACTTACGCGAACGCCGCCAAGGCCCTCTTAAGGGCCCCCATATCAGTAACTAATCTCTATTCAGAGCACCTTAACCAAATTTGTAACGTCGTACGGCATTTACTTGAAGCCGGGGCGTTTACAAAATTGGCGACCGCGCCAGGATATTGATTATTCTGATATTTTTGGTATAAATAAAATTGACTTCCTTTTTCATCTATTTGGGATAAAAATCGATTAAGATTTGCGTTTTATCTACCGTGATCGTGGCCATCTGTGAATTTTTTTGGGTATATATATATATATATTCGTGTTTTGTGTTGGGGGGATATAATAATAATAGATTGACATTTGTGTTTTCTTTACCCTGATCGTGGATTTCTGGGAAATCTGTTGGGTATATATTCGTGGATTTGTGGGGATAATAATAACACATCGGCATCAAAGGCCAACGGGGCCTTTGTTCATCTTTTCTACGTACAAAACGGCACCGTACGTACTCAACAACTCAACTTCGGATTTTGGAAACAGTGACTTTTTTGTTCTGCTCTTATTCAACTGTGGAAGCTGTTTGTGGGTAAGCGTTTCGTTAAAGTATATTTATATATTTTCATATTGCTTTTAATTTATGCTTTTAAGATCCCGTAAGGTTGTTAAAATGTCAGGTCCAATTTTAGATATTGATGTTCCTGTTTGGGATGGAGATAGTGAGCTATTTTTATGCGCGTAGACTCCGCTTTCTCCCCGTTTCCTGATTATGACAGTCATCAAAAACTGTCGAAGGTTTTGCTAAACTACCTTCTGAATTGCAGCGACGGATTTATCCTAAGCTTGAGGCCATTAGGAAGCTATCTAATCCCATTTTGGGCCTACAAAACGAGGTAGAATCCTTGCTTGGACCCACGGAAACTGAGCAGATAATTAACAAATATGCGCAGTTAGATATGCCAAATCTTGGCCCCATAGAAATACTGAGGGAATTACGGAAACGTTGGTATAAAACCAACATTTCTGACCATGAGGCTAAAGTTGTTTTTATTAACAATCTTCCCAAACATTAAAACTCTTTGCCAGACAGCTCCCCAACACTCTCTCTATAGATGACTTATCTGAGAGATGTGAGTTAGAATATAGGGTTTTGGAACCCAAAAGTGAATCCATCATCCTTTTCTTCACCCCCGCAAGATGATAGAATCTCCTCTTTAGAGAGAACAGTGGCGAACATGGCCAAAGTTCTAGAAGGATTGGCCATTACCAAATCTGAGATAAATCAAGTGAATTCTCGACCAAAATTCGTTTCCAAGTCAAATTATAATGGTAGGCGGCGATCGAGATCTCCGCAATCCTTTAATAAATATGCTCCAAAGAACTGGTGTTATAACCACCAGAAGTTTTTTATGCTTGCCAAGTTTGTCTTTGTCGTTTCGAAGAATTTCCGAATGAGTGTCAATTTCCACAGCTGACGGAGAGGACAACAGACCGCAGGCACAAGGGTGCATCAGTATCGGGAAACATCTGGCGCAGGAAGTAGAAGACCGTACTTTCTGCACATCAACGGCATCAACGGCGCTACAGGAAAAAAGCCAACTACAATCCGACATCCCTGTCGACTCTTTTCGTCCACGCCGAATTTTTCACATAGAGAACCAAATAGACAATGCCGGTCACAATCACCAGCCTACTTGTTTTCATGACCCGGCCAAACAGCCAAACGAACTTATGCACCTTCTTGATTTCAAAACTGGCGAAGAGTACATCGTAGACACAGGTGCGGCAGTCTCAGTTCCTAAAGGTGATTCAATGGCCGAGATGTCGCTAGGCGTTCTTCTCGCAACAGCTACAGGCGAGCCCATACCAACTTATGGCTGCCAATACCGCACACTCAACATAGGTCTACGACGTGAATTTTCCCACAACTTCATCATTGCCAAGGTCTCACATAATATAATAGGCCTTGATTTCCTTCTAAAATTTCGGCTCATTGTTGATCTTGCCAATCAAAAGGTCATCGACCCCTCCACCGGACTTGAGCAAAGTTTTTGGACACTTGCCTCCGAGCGTTTGGAGTTACAGGTCATTCAGCCAACCCCAGTGCATCATTCAGCAGAGATATCAGCAGCTCTTCGAAAATAAAATCGCTTTTCGATCTTAACAAGTCAGAGCTACGAGTCTCCAACACGATGCATCATATCGTCACAGAAGGACAACCTATTGCACTCAAGAAGCGACCACTGGCTCCTGCTGAGCTGAAAGCTGCCCAAGAAGAATTCTCAAGGCTTTTGGAAGGGGGAATCATCAGACCATCGAAAAGTTCATGGGCGTCACCACTGCACTTAGTCTCAAAATCAAACGGATCGTACAGAGCCTGTGGAGACTACCGTAAGCTAAATTCGGTGACAAAATCTGATGCATATCCTATTCCAAATAACAACACTTTACTTGAAAAACTCAACGGCAGCAATTTCTTCTCAGTGATTGACCTCAGACAAGCGTACCATCACATACCGGTAGCACCAGAGGATATCGAGAAAACTGCAGTCATCACTCCATTTGGCCTTTTTGAATATCTTTACATGCCTTTTGGACTTAAGTGTGCTACTCAGACATTTCAAAGATTCATAGACAACATACTTCGCGACGACACTGCTTATTGTATGTCATATCTCGATGACATTATGGTATTCAGTCCAGATCTAGAATCTCATGCGAAACATCTACGAAATGTCCTCTCACGCTTATCCAACCACGGACTCAAGATCAACTGTGACAAGACGCAGATTGCAACTTCATCCGTCGACTTCTTGGGGCATCGTATCACGGCCCAAGGTATTCAACCGTTGCCGTCAAAGACGAATTCAATCAAGAATATCAGGTCACCAAGGACTTTGAGCGATTTGCAGAAAATCCTGGGAGTACTAAACTATTATCGCAAGTTCCTTCCAGGCCTTTCAAAACAACTTTATCTTTTGTGCAGGCACCTGCGGAACCGAAAAGGACTTAGCAAGAATTCCATCATTGCTTGGTCATCCGAAGACGAGGAATTACTTCGACTTGCCATCAACTCGTTAGTAAATGCCACAATGCTAACGCATCCAGATTTCGAAAAGCCATTTCTACTCACGACAGATGCTTCTGAATTCGCTATTGGGGCCACCTTGGAACAAGAGATCGACGGAGTTCGGAAGCCTATCGGCTTCTACTCGCGTACTCTCTAACCAGTAGAAACGAGGTACGACACTTTCGGCCGAGAACTTCTCGCCATCCACGACGCAGTGCGCCATTTTATCAGCATCATTGGCAGTAGCAGATTTTTTGTTTTCACAGATCATGCACCACTAGTTACCGCACTTCGAAACGCAACTTCATCTATCGCCAAGTACCCTGCCAGAGTGGAAAGACAGCTTTCTCGTCTAAGCGAATGGCAATTTGACGTCTTTCACGTCAAGGGCAGACAGAACTTCATTGCAGATGCCCTGTCTAGGCCAGACGTCTCTCTACAACCACCTTCGCCGTCACCATTTACTGTCAACTAAGTGTCACTCAGTGAACCTGCACTAACGCCAACTCTCCTGCGAACTGAACAACGCGGTGACATTCACATTCAAAGATCAATAGCCCGTCACCCAACCAAGTTCATATGCCGTCTGTGGGAAGGCTTACCAATTGTTTACTTCACGGGTACGCAGCCCAACAAGCCAGTTCTGCCGACCAGCCTTCAGAAAAAGGTTTTCGATTCAATTCACTCAATTTCTCACCCAGGAAGCCAAGCGACTGTCCGACTTCTTACAGATCGTTTCTGGGGTCACAGACTTAGGCAGAATGTTAAACGATGGGTCTCAGAGTGTGCAATTTGTCAGAAAAACAAGATCACACGACACACTCGTTCTAAGTTGCAACATTTTCGAGCTACTTCTCGCCTAGCCATCGTCCACATCGACATAGTTCACCTGACAAAGGTTCAAGGTTTCAGCTACCTTCTAACTATGATTGATAGATTTACACGGTGGCCTGCGGCATTACCTCTTGGCATCATTTCGGCAGACGAAGTAACTAACGGTTTTATCTCTGCATGGATATCCAATTATGGTGTTCCCAATGAGGTCATCACGGACAGAGGCACTTGCTTCTCATCTGATCGTTTCAAAACCACCTTGCGGTACATGGAATGCATCTTACGCCAGACGACTGCCTACCATCCCCAAGCTAATGGTATGGTAGAGAGAATGCATAGGGAACTCATAGCTGCTCTAGCATCCTCGTCCAGTTATGGCAACTGGGTCGATGCACAACCTTTAGTTTTGCTTGCCATGCGTTCCCGTACTCGTGAATCCATTAAAACGTGTGCGTCACAACTCTTGTATGGCATGGATCTACGCCTGCCTAGGCAGCTCCCACGTCTACTACAGGCACAAAATGACAAACAAGACGAAGCTACCCGCCTTCGACTTCATTTCGGTAACATGTCTGAACAGCAGCCGAGACACACGCCTCGTCCAGTCTTTGTTCATCCACAACTCCACAGCTGCAAGAGAGAACTCGTTCGTAATGACGCTGCTATTGCACCTTTACAACCAAAATATCGCGGTCCTTACCCGATTTTGATCAGATAATCAAAATACTTCATTATTATGCAAGGCGCCACACTGACATCAGTAAGCATAGACAGGTTGAAACCGTTTATCGAACCGCCTGATCCTGAGAGCGTTCAACCTTCTACACACGTCTCAGGCTCCGTCTGCCCACAATCTCAATAGCCTGCTTTGTATAACGCGTAATTGATATTTTTTAACATTAATTTTTCGTTATTCTACATATCAAAATTTTTTTAAACCTTACGTTATTTTTCGCATTTATCTCACGTGGCATAACCAGCTGTTCTTAGCTAACAATTGTGTAGCATTTTTGAACAGTTATTTGGTACATATTTTTATGCAGTTACCTTTGATTTTAATGTTTATATTTTTACATTATAATGTATTTCTCACACATGACATCACACTGCCTATTTTGGTATGACCAGCTACTTGGAGCTAACGCTTTCGTGTAGCAACACTAAGTAGTTATCAGCTTCATATCATAGTACAGGCCACTTTCAATGCATATTGAATTCATTGAATTCTGGGTGACACGCGCGGTTTAAAATGGCTCCAACTTTTTTGAATACTGAATTTGAAAAAATTATTACGGACCTTTAGAACTCTATGAAGGAGCTTAGGGAGGAAAACAAAACTATTAAAAATAAAATTTTTAAGCTGGAGTCGGATGTTAGCAATTATTCAGCAAAATTGGATTTATCAGAAAGGAGAAATGATAACTTAAGCGCTAAAATTGAGGAATTGACTGCTGCATTAAACGACAAGATGGATAAATTAAAAGACAATGTTAAGCCATGGATCGAGTTAAGTGAAATAACTAAAGAAGACGATATATCTACAAAAAGCAGTTCTTCAGGTGAAGAAATATTGAATATTTTATCTAATGAAGTTTCTGCAAGAATCGGAAAACAAGAACAGTTAATTTTATTTAATCTTAATGAAAATGCTGATCATAAGGATGTTGAGAAGTTAAATGCTTTAATTAGAGATACGACAGAGGCCGAAACAACGAAATGCTTCAGAATTGGCAAGAAATCGGAACGACCAAGGCCGGTTGTGATAAAATTATCAAAGAGGCCGACTAACAAGCAAGTGGAGGATATTAATAAAAAGAAAGAAGAATGTCTTAACTTTCACAACATATTCATCTCCAGAGACAAGACTTTTCTCCAAAGAAAATTGTCAGCGGCAAAAAAGGTAAAGAAGAATTTAGATCAGAAATCAAGTCATCCGGAACAAGTTACAATCAAGGGTGTGTCAATCGATTCTAAAATTACAAAAAACGGGGTTTCATTAATGAATGTTGTGGACAGCGGACAGCTACGAACTATAGCTACGGTACCCAACAAACGAAGTATAAGGAAACCACAAAAGCTAAATCAGTAACTATTCAAGACTGTAAAGATGAGTTGGGTTGTTCATATACTTTATTTTATGCTAATTGTAGAAGTGTTAAGAATAAAACTATTTTTCTGTGTGATTTTATAATAAGTAACAATTTTGACTTTATAATTTTATCTGAGATCTGGCTGAACAAGAACATTGAAAACTATGAATTTGACATTCCTCATTATTCTCTATTTAGGAAAGACAGATCAGTGGATAAAAGAGGTGGAGGAGTACTTATTTATAGCAAATCGATATTAAATGCAACAGTGTTACATACCAGCGAATATAATACTGTCATTGATTTTTTAACTATACAAATTGATAACCTGATTTTAACCGCGGTTTACAGACCGCCGTATGTTAATTTACACGATGATCAAATGTTTACCAATTCCTTTCAATCTATTTTCGACTGCTATGGTTATATTGTTGTGGTAGGAGATTTTAATAAGGTGCATGACTGTGAAATAATCAATCTTTTTTCTAATCATGATCTTAAGCAGATTATAAAGGAACCAACTAGAGGTTCAGAATGCTTAGACCATGTATATTTAGAAGTTGAAGTGTTGAACTCACACAGTTATGATGTTGTAAATTACTTCAAATAATTGGATCATAAACAAATTATTTTACAATGGAACATTTTGAGTAGCAAAACACAGAAACCTAATTTGAAAATGCACACGTGCAATGTTCCAGAATCAACTGGAATCTTTTTAGAGAATTAAGCTTATCTATTGATTATGCATGATTTTTTATCATGAACAATGACGAATTTGTTTCTTCTGTTTCATTGTTATTATCTGATATGTTTAGGGCATCTACATTTACGGATGTTATACCAAAGCGAATCAATAGGAAGTTATGTAAGCTAAGAATCAAACGAGATAATATAATGAAATGTAGTCTTATCAATAGTATTAAAAAATGAGGTTAGATTTGATCGATAAAGAAATTAATTCATCACTGTTGATAATCCGTCAAAGATCAGAGAGAATTATTTTGGCCAAACTGAAGAGTAATCCTAGACTAGGATACAAGCTCCTCACAGACTACGGTAAATATAAGGAAAAATTAAACCTTATATTACCTGTGGGTAAAACTGATTATGAATTTCTCTGTGAATTGGATGAAGTATTTGGCAACTTATTATGTAATCCGCAGAAGGAAAGCAATTTTATTGATCTACCGGATCCTTCGGGAAACCAGGATCTAGGACTTGTTATTGACAGTGATGCATTGATAGAATTAATGTTAAAAATAAAATCAAAAAAACAAAAAGATCACCCTGGTATATCGTTTGATAACCTACTTCATTTACCTTTACATTTTATGAAAGCGCTCTGCAATTTTATAAATAGAATTTTGAAGAATGGGATATTACAAATCGATATACTAACAATAGTAGCTAAACCTTTGCCTAAAGTAAGTAAGCCAACGTGTGCCAGTGATTACAGATTAATCTCTATTATCCCTTCGTTTTTGAAGATAATAGAACGATTGATACTTGATCATTTAGAACGTATGCTGCCGGCTGATTTCGATATATGCCAACATGGCTTTACGAAAGACAGGTCGACAACTACTAATATGCTCTCTATGTGGAAACATGTAATTACATTAGATGAGAAAAAGTTAGATGCATTAATTGTATTCATAGATATCTCAAAAGCTTTTGACTCTATATCTTTTGATGCTATTTTGAATGCGATTAATTTATTGAATATTGATCCGAATATTGTTAGATTACTTAGATACTATTTATATAATCGAAGAATGAGTATTCAAGTAAACGATTTGATATCTAAATCGAAAAGGGTAACAAGTGGAGTTCCACAGTGATCAAGTTTGGGGCCAATTTTATTTAAAATTGTATTTGCACATTTGGAAACTAAGATCCCTAACGGTCGAGTTTGCAAATTCGCTGATGATTTGAAAATAATCTTTCCAATTGATCCAAATAATGTCGAATTCTCAAAAAATAATGTGACTCTAGATTTGTATGATTTAAGTAGATATTTGTTAACACTAGAGCTGAGAATAAACAGTAAAAAGACGAGAGCTTTAAAAATAGGTAACAGAACAGATTTTAATTATGTTTATTTTCATGAATATGCTGTCGCTACTTGGAATCCATTAAAAAAGGGTTTGTCTAATAAGATAGAAGCTGTACAAAGAAAGGTTGTGAAATATATTAGTCCTATTTCTTGCACTATATACGCCTCTAGATTACAGTTTGTGTCATTGCAATCACTGTGGTTTCGGAGGATGTGTTATTGTATAAAAGTTTTCCATTTGAACCAGTGGACTGGTGCCTATATGACTCCGATAAGAAAGAGTCATGAAGTTGGAACTAGATCTGGACATTTGGCAATATCTCCTCCTTTGGTGGGGAATGTAGCGAGCAAGTTATTCTCTTTCTCGAAAATCTACAAAATTTATAACCTATTACCCAAGGGGCTTAGAGAAATGCCTCCATCTAAGATGTCTTTTAAAACTTTATCTACTGAACTTGAAAAAGTCTGCAATCCTGCTGATATTTTTTATTTTTTTGATTATGATAATACTTTCTCATGGTTGAATAAAAGACAAGGATAATTATTATCGGAAACAGATTTTCTTGAGATTTTTATTTCCAAGTTTTGTATTATTATAATTGAAATGTTATGCACTATTTCTTCAAATTAGTTAACATTACATACAATCAATTGCTAGTCATGGTTCTCAATTTTGCATAATGTTACACTCGAATTATACCTTAATTGTTCCTAATTTGATGATGTATATATTATTCTTTTCAGTCGAACTTTCTGATATTGATATATTATATTGTACAACTAGTGAGATATACCTATCTACATGATATTAATTGCACAATTATTGTGATGTGATAATTTTTTATTATATATTGTACAATTTCCAATTTTATTATTTGTAGTATATGTGTGGTTTGAATCCAAATAAAGATATTCTATTCTATTCTATGATGCTGAGATTAATGATGTTTTTGAGATTAAACTTATGCAAGAAATTAAGGATTTAGGTATAACTATTCATTGTACGGCTTCTGCTGAGAGACATATTGAAAGGATAGTAGGCAGTGCCAAGAACAGATGGGCACTAATAAATAGAAATATTATATCGCATGAAATAAAATTTAAAATGTTTATAATATGGATTAGACCGATATTAGAATATGCTGCCGCTACTTGGAATCCCTTAACAAAGAGTTTGTCTAATAAGATAGAAGCTGTACAAAGAAAAGTTTTGAAACAAATTAGTCCTATCTCCTGCACTATATACGCCACTAGATTACAGTTTTTATCACTGCATCCTTTATGGTTTCGGACAATGTGCTATCGCATAAAAGTTTTCCATTTGAACCAGTGGTCTGGTGCCTATATGAATCCCATAAGAAAGAGTCACGAAATTGGAACTAGATCTGGTCATTTTGCAATATCTCCACCATTGGTGGGGAATGTTGCAAGAAAGCTATTCTCTTTTTCAAAAATTTACAAAATTTACAATCAATTGCCAAACGGGCTTAGAGAAACGCCTCCAACTAAAATGTTGTTTAAATTTTTATCTACCGAACTAGAAAAAGTGTTTAATCCTGCTGATATTTTTAATTTTGATTAAGATAATACTTTCTCATGGTTAAATAAAAGACAGGATAAATTGTTTTTCAGCAACATAATTTCTCGAGATTCTATCTACAAATTTTGTATTATTAAAACTGAAATGTTATGCATTATATCATCTTGTTAATCAACAATGCACACAATCAATTATTAGTCATGGTTCCCTTTTTTACAAATGTTATACTCGAATTATAACTTAAATTTTTTTTGTAATTTTGATGAAGAATCTATCACTGTTTACAGCTGATCTTTCTGATGCTGATAAATTGTACAGTACAACTAATTGCACATATATATGTGATGTGATATCTTTTTATATTGTACATTTTCTAATTTTATTATTTGATGGAACATGTGTGGTTTGAATCCAAATAAAGATATTCTATTCTAAAAAAATAGATTCATTAATTCGTATATAAAATCTTGAATCCTTAACGTCTTTAATTTCCTTGCTTAATTTAATTATCAATTAGAAGATTAAAAATCAACTTCGAGCCGAATTAAAAACTCTGGTATTGCTTTAACCATAAATGTTTGAATCAGTTCATCAGCAAGCAATATTTTCGATTTTTGTTAGAGATATTTTTGTGAGTGTATTGTGAGATAAGGCAACTTTATCTGAAATTGTTTAATGCCAGAGTATAGCATAAATTTACGCCGCTTTCCTGTTATTTGCAATTGATATAAATTAATTATAATAACGATGAGGAATTCAAAGCAAATACTTTAAAAACCAATGTACGGACATTATTTAGCAAAGAAAAACACGTAGTTTTAAATAAAATTATGCTTAAACGAGTAAAAATGTCGCTTGCGCCAAATACCAAAAGTTATTTCATCAAACGTGTGCAACGATGCCGCTCTTCACAAATTTATCCGACGTGGTTTTAGCTATTTCACTAATATAAAAATATGATAAATGACAGCATCCAATATAATGTTTCTCGCAGAAATTAAATGCAGCTGAAAACTTTATTTCGCGATGGAATTGTATATATTGGCTCTTCATGAATCATATTGGAATTTCGAAAGATAATTATAATGTCAGTCCTTTCCGTGAAGGTACTAATGTAACATTGGTTGAAGTAGCAGAAAATTGTTTCTGCAAATAATTTGTCTCTGCGTGTTTAAATTCACTATTAATCATATAAAAGTACAAATCTTTATAAACACAGACATTTTATCCGGTTTTTCAATAAACATCATCGCCTACAAAAGCAAGACACAAACTTTATTGCAAAATATTTGAAACAAAGATGCACGGAGAGAATATTCCTTGATCAATTCTGCAATTTATATTTAGGCAAGTCAAATAAAATATTCTATAATGTGGATAGAGTCTCATCTATCAAAATATGGCTTCTGAATCCCTGTCGTCTTCTAGATTTTGGCAAATATCACACCACCACCCGCGCAACCAATGTTCGTTTAATATCTGAACTTGAATCTTCCTGGCATGAACGGTACAAGAAATTGGATGTGGTATTAAGGACTGGGTTAAATATTATCACTCACGCCAATTGCTATACATCATACGCATTCCTTATTTGAACGTTCAGAGTTTTCTAACGCCGTTTCAGGTTTATGTATGATTTTTCCATTTTCTTGCCTAAATTCTGAGGTTTCTGCCACCATACGCTATTTATCAACGGTCAAGCATGTTGACTTGAATTTAACACGTTAACTAGTCAAGTTTTACAGATTGTGATCTATGAATTTATACACTATTAGGTGGCAAGTTATGATACTTCAAATGTAGTGATAATTACCTAATGAGCCAAATTCATGTAAAACAATTTCCAAAACATGATACGGTACTAGGCGCTGAATAAGCCGAGATTATTTTCGTCGTTTTAGTTGATCATCTGATAATATTTGAAAATATTTATATGAATATATGAGACATTATAGAGTCGATGAGTTCATGTACGACCTTAACTTATATTTCCTTTGAGAAAGAAATTTATTAACAAATAATAGGTGTTTAGAAAATAGAATATAGAATAGAGAATAAAATGTAGAACAAATTTATATGGATTTAGATCACAAATGTTGTATCAAACAGATAACAATGATATCACATGACAAAAAATGTCTTTTATATCACCTATAAATAAGGAAGTCTCGATAATATTGTTATAGAATTAATCAACACCTGAACCACCTGAAGTAGTATCACTGCGTATGCTAAATGAAATTATGATAAAATTATTATAATAAAGAAAAATCAGTCATTTTAATGAACCGATTAAGGACAAATTAGAATTTATTATAAAATAAAAGTAAGAACTATGACTAAAAAATATTTATTATGTAATGATAGCTAATGTGATAATATAATGTATAATTGTTCCAATTTACTAATACAAGTTGTATATAAAAATTTTTGAAAAATAAAATTTCTTCCCAAAATTATTTCCCACAAAAAAGAGGAGCGATTGCCGAATTTCCAGACCTAGTTCCTACTCAGTAAATACTGCTTATTACATTTCAATTAATTTACATGAGTACCCATTATTTTGTTATATAAATAATACCTAAGTAATCTAATGATATTCGCCTTCATAGCCTTTATAATTGCATAAAAAATAAAAGTCAAAAGATTTTGAGATATCAATGAAGACTATTAATGCATCCAACCTTTCTCATCGTGTGTAATTGAATGATTCCACATGTATAGAATCTTTCTTAAAGCCATGATGGCTCGTATAAAAATCAACTGGCAACATAGATTCCATATGATCTGGCATCAATCGTTCTATCATTTGGAATCTGTGTTGACGGTTAATTTTGATACAAGCCATCATGGCTTTACGAAAGATCGACAGACAAAAGCTTAAATCCTATACATATGGAATCATGCAATTACACTTGATGCGAAAAAGCAAAACCTTGCTTTTTAATTCGGCTCGAAGTTGATTTTTTAACTTCTAATTGATTATTTAATTTAATCAAGGAAATTAAAGACGTTAAGGATTCAATATTCTGTATACGAATAAATGAATTGTAGAATCGTCTGTGATGCGTTGTATTGAAGGGGTATTTTGCGGAGTTGCTTTCTTGTTCGTGATTTTTACCCCTACTACATATCAATGATGGCCATTATTACTACCCGAGCACCCAATCAGTCTCTGATCCCTTTCGGATGGTTGATATGAGAAGACTGAAGAAAGGTTTCATAGATATATTCCACACAATGTAGCATATATAAATATAATTCACTGTTAATCCGAATTGAATGAGTTGGTTGGCAATAATACAGATTTTAATGCAAAAGTATGTTTTAAATACCGTTCACAATTAAACTAAATTGTCCGTCTTCTAGACGGCAAAAATAAAAGTGATTTATGTCTATAAAGTGAAATGTTTAGCACAAATGTCTGGAATGTAATGAGTAGTCAAACGATTAAAGATACATGATAATATGAGCCTAGTAAAATTATTTATGTTCATAAAGGAAAATGTTTTGTGTAAACCGTTTAAAGATTTAAATGACAAACAACTCACAAATGTTTAACTCCTTGTTTTTTATAGTAAACAATCAATCATTTTCATAGTAACGAATAATCCGATGAGTAAATTCACTGACACAATAGTCCACCGCGTGATCCTCTCGGATCGCGCGCGGTTCTGTCTATTTTATAAAAACACTATTAATTACAAATAAAATTGCAGTTCAAGAAATATCGATTAAAACTGCTTGAGACTAAAAGAGATTGTTCCTAAAATCACAGCTAAGAGAAATATTGTTTAAGGACAGAGTTAGAATATTTGACCTTAAAGAGCACAGCGTTTGTAAAATTCGACCTTCGTTGGGTTGTAACACGGAGCCGCGTGTTACATACACCCCCCCGACAGTGAAAATTAGTGCACAATGAAGGGGGCTAACCTTACAGGAAGTGTTATTGCTCTGCCATACCGTGTAAAGACTGATTTTGGCTCTGTCAACACTGATACTGGTTTCTCTATCTCTAGCGTTCTTGGACGGATGGTTAGGTCGAAGTGTTCGAGAAAGTCACGTCCAATGATGTTTCATGTCGTGTTGGCGATGATGAACGGATATTTGAAACATCATTTTGAGTTGGAGAACGAGATTGTGTGTATTCGTACCCCAAACGTCGCTATGTTGGAGCCATTGGCGCAGGTCAGACTGCTGGTGTCGACTGGGTGGGTGGGTTCGAGATAATTATGGCGTAGTGAGCTTACATCTGATCCAGTGTCTATGACAATTCATTCGCCAGAGATTGCGTCACGGATGAGAAAGTATGTTGATAGTGGCAACCGGCGATGAGATTGATTGCTGGCATTTGGGCGTTTGAAGCATGACTTAATTGGAGCCGTCGCTGTAAAGACAATAGTTTGATTGCGCTCTACCGCGAAGGCAACGTGCTTCGAGCCATCAGACGTGGAGCGGCCAACAATTTGGGGTGCTCAGCCTCTGCTGCCGCCGAGGAGGCTGACCCCACCCGTCTTCCGAACCTTCCATGGGCGGATCCTCCTGAGTTGTTGAGGGTGACCGCGCCCATTTGAACGTCGCGTCTGTGCGCGGGTATGTGCAGACGTTTCCGAGGCAATAACGTGTGTAGTGGCCTTCATTGAAAGTGCTTGAATTTCTCAAAATCTAGCTGTTTATTAATTCCTTACTGGCTGTGAGTTCGACGAACCGGGGCACCATAATGTAGGGGTATTTTGCGGAGTTGCTTTCTAGTTCGTGATTTTTTACCCCTACTACATATCAATGGTGGCTATTATTACTACCCGAGCACCCAATCAGTCTCTGATCCCTTTCGGATGGTTGATATGAGAAGACTGAAGAAAGGTTTCATAGATATATTCCACACAATGTAGCATATATAAATATAATTCACTGTTAATCCGAATTGAATGAGTTGGTTGGCAAAAATACAGATTTTAATGCAAAAGTATGTTTTAAATACCGTTCACAATTAAACTAAATTGTCCGTCTTCTAGACGGCAAAAATAAAAGTGATTTATGTCTTATAAATGTGAAATGTTTAGCACAAATGTCTGGAATGTAATGAGTAGTCAAACGATTAAAGATACATGATAATATGAGCCTAGTAAAATTATTTATGTTCATAAAGGAAAATGTTTTGTGTAAACCGTTTAAAGATTTAAATGACAAACAACTCACAAATGTTTAACTCCTTGTTTTTTATAGTAAACAGTCAATCATTTTCATAGTAACGAATAATCAGATATGATGAGATAAATTCACTGACACAATAGTCCACCGCGTGATCCTCTCGGATCGCGCGCGGTTCTGTCTATTTTATAAAAACACTATTAATTACAAATAAAATTGCAGTTCAAGAAATATCGATTAAAACTGCTTGAGACTAAAAGAGATTGTTCCTAAAATCACAGCTAAGAGAAATATTGTTTAAGGACAGAGTTAGAATATTTGACCTTAAAGAGCACAGCGTTTATAAAATTCGACCTTCGTTGGGTTGTAACACGGAGCCGCGTGTTACATACACCCCCCCGACAGTGAAAATTAGTGCACAATGAAGGGGGCTAACCTTACAGGAAGTGTTATTGCTCTGCCATACCGTGTAAAGACTGATTTTGGCTCTGTCAACACTGATACTGGTTTCTCTATCTCTAGCGTTCTTGGACGGATGGTTAGGTCGAAGTGTTCGAGAAAGTCACGTCCAATGATGTTTCATGTCGTGTTGGCGATGATGAACGGATATTTGAAACATCATTTTGAGTTGGAGAACGAGATTGTGTGTATTCGTACCCCAAACGTCGCTATGTTGGAGCCATTGGCGCAGGTCAGACTGCTGGTGTCGACTGGGTGGGTGGGTTCGAGATAATTATGGCGTAGTGAGCTTACATCTGATCCAGTGTCTATGACAATTCATTCGCCAGAGATTGCGTCACGGATGAGAAAGTATGTTGATAGTGGCAACCGGCGATGAGATTGATTGCTGGCATTTGGGCGTTTGAAGCATGACTTAATTGGAGCCGTCGCTGTAAAGACAATAGTTTGATTGCGCTCTACCGCGAAGGCAACGTGCTACGAGCCATCAGACGTGGAGCGGCCAACAATTTGGGGTGCTCAGCCTCTGCTGCCGCCGAGGAGGCTGACTCCACCCGTCTTCCGAACCTTCCATGGGCGGATCCTCCTGAGTTGTTGAGGGTGACCGCGCCCATTTGAACGTCGCGTCTGTGCGCGGGTATGTGCAGCCGTTTCCGAGGCAATAACGTGTGTAGTGGCCTTCATTGAAAGTGCTTGAATTTCTCTAAATCTAGCTGTTTATTAATTCCTTACTGGCTGTGAGTTCGACGAACCGGGGCACCATAATGTAGGGGTATTTTGCGGAGTTGCTTTCTTGTTCGTGATTTTTACCCCTACTACATATCAATGGTGGCCATTATTACTACCCGAGCACCCAATCAGTCTCTGATCCCTTTCGGATGGTTGATATGAGAAGACTGAAGAAAGGTTTCATAGATATATTCCACACAATGTAGCATATATAAATATAATTCACTGTTAATCCGAATTGAATGAGTTGGTTGGCAATAATACAGATTTTAATGCAAAAGTATGTTTTAAATACCGTTCACAATTAAACTAAATTGTCCGTCTTCTAGACGGCAAAAATAAAAGTGATTTATGTCTATAAAGTGAAATGTTTAGCACAAATGTCTGGAATGTAATGAGTAGTCAAACGATTAAAGATACATGATAATATGAGCCTAGTAAAATTATTTATGTTCATAAAGGAAAATGTTTTGTGTAAACCGTTTAAAGATTTAAATGACAAACAACTCACAAATGTTTAACTCCTTGTTTTTTATAGTAAACAGTCAATCATTTTCATAGTAACGAATAATCAGATATGATGAGATAAATTCACTGACACAATAGTCCACCGCGTGATCCTCTCGGATCGCGCGCGGTTCTGTCTATTTTATAAAAACACTATTAATTACAAATAAAATTGCAGTTCAAGAAATATCGATTAAAACTGCTTGAGACTAAAAGAGATTGTTCCTAAAATCACAGCTAAGAGAAATATTGTTTAAGGACAGAGTTAAAATATTTGACCTTAAAGAGCACAGCGTTTGTAAAAATTCGACCTTCGTTGGGTTGTAGCACGGAGCCGCGTGGTGCAGTATAGATCAATGTTTATTTCGTAAAATTAGCTAAGATAACTCGATGTTATAATAATAATAATAATAATAATAATAATAATAATAATACATTTATTTGGCATCAAAGGCCAACTGGCCCGACCATTGTAATATGATAGTCGTATTTACTTTGTCTTCCTCGTTGAAAGGTATTTGATAGAATGTTAATTCATGTTAAAATATGGTAAATTAATTATAATGAAAAATGTCGATGAATAAATCCGTGATTATATTCACAGACATGGACCAGGAAAATTCACACTATTAAGAGCGCAAAATCCGCCACAACGTCTCTAATGGATGAATTATGGTTGGCTTGCTTGGTAATAGAATGTAACGCGCGGCTCCGCGTTACAACCCAACGAAGCTCAATTTTGACAAATATAGTTCTCCTTAAGGTCACATATGCTAATTCTGGTTTTACACAATATTTCTCTTTAACTGTAATTTTAGCAACAATCTCTGTTAGTTTCAAGCAGTTTTAATTAAGATTTCTTGAACTGCAAATTTAATTATAATTAATAGGGTTTCGCTTAATATTAAAACACACCCTTGCGCAATACGCCGGTAACGTGGAGTGGATTTATGTGACATGACGATCAAAGCCAAGATTTATGTATTTTATGTGTATCAACAACTCTGCTAAAGCATTCTGGATTTATATCTTATTTACTTTTTCAATTATTTATATAAATTTATTACTGATTCAGCCAAGACATTCTGGATTTATATATTTTGCAACACTTCTCACTCACATGAAAATGTCAATTCTGACGAGACATTCTGGATTTATTTATTGTGTTGACTGTGACTACTTTTACACGAAACAATCACTTGTATTGACAATATATTATTTGTTGCCATCTAAAGCACGGTCTGTTTGGATTTATTTTGAATTTTTATTTACTTTGCAACATTGTATTCAATAAATGTGTGATGATTACGCCTAGTCTTATCACATCATCCTTCGGAAAAATGTCAGGGATTAATCATAAGCACGGCTCTCAACAGCAGCTACCACACATATGTAGGAATGGTTTAGCATCAATAAATAGACAGCTACTACGCAAAACCTCTTACAATAACTAAAAAACCTCCTACATAAATGGTGCCCCGTTCCTTCGAACTCACAGCCATTAAAGAATTAATCGGTATCTAGCCTATGAGAATATCAAGCAGACTTTAGTCCTCCCGCTAGCCAAAGCACTTAGGATGAATACCACGGAAGAGTGAATCCGGAAAACACACAAGAAAACAAATCTTGAGCCACAAATCACAGCGACCTACACTCACAATATCACAATTATCGAAGACAGCCACACGATGACAGGTGAGGACGATGTAACACTGCCATCTATATTCGACAGGACACACACACAAGATAATGTTCAGCTCTGGAAATGCAGGAAGCCCGGTGGTGAGTACCTTGACGAGTGGATCGACGATATTATTTTATTGGCCAAGGTGTCCAATATAACAAACGAATGTTCAAAATTTTTGAGAGCTTGGGAGACAATCCCAATGCCTTTCAAACGCGGACTAAAAGATATCCTGCATCAATATACTGAGGGAACAAGTTCGCAGCCATGGCAGAAACTGCAACTTGCCGTCAAGCAGCGCCAGATACTAGATCGGGAGGACAGGCTTACAGAATTGATGAGCCAGATGTCCCTAGGTAGACGCACGCCTTCCGAGCTATTTAGCGCGGTGGAGCAGAAAGTCTCTGAATTCAATCTACCCAAGGAAATCTTGATGCGACTATTCATTCAGAAGCTTCCTCCGGCACTCCAAGAGATGGCCACGTTCCTGCGCGAATCCGTCGAAGTGCAAGACGACGTACTGCCGGCACGTCTAGACAAGTGGTGGAAGAAACACCACTGCAGCTCACCTGCCTCAGAGCCAGGTTGCATCACTTCACGACTGAGCGAGCCTCAATCCACATAATCATCAGCCCGAACTAATGTCACCAATGAGCGCCTCATCAGCCTGCTCGAGAGCCTCACTGTCAGGCCAGATTCGGCCTCGGTCGATGCCGTCCACTATAGACGCAAGCAGAGCAGGCGTGACCAGCATCGCCCACCGTCCCGAAACAGCACCAGGGGTTCGACGTCCAGAAGCCTGGCCACAGTTCTACAGCTATCGTCGGAGTGATGTTTGAATCATCGCAGCTATTGCCACTCCACGCGCTATTGCCTCAGAAATGGCTGCTCATTCCAGCGCACAGACGCGACGTTCAAATGGGCGCGGTCACCTGCGAAAATTCCGGGTTTCGGAAAATTGCTGGGTTTAGCCTGCTCTTCGGCAGTAGAGGCAGATCACCCGAAAAAATTGTAGGCCACCCAACGTCTGATGGCTCAAAGCACGTTGCTTTCGCGGTAGAGCGCAATCAAACTATTGTCTTTACATAGACGGCTCTAGTCATGTCATGATTCAAACGACCAAATGCCTGCAACCAGTCTCATCGTCAGTTGCCACTATCAACATCCTTCCTCATCCGTGACGCAAACTCTGGCGAATTATTTCTCATAGACACTGGATCAGATGTCAGCTTACTCCGCCACAATTATTTTGAATCCACCCACCCAGTCAACACCAGCAGTCTTACCTGCGCCAATGGCTCCAGCATAGCGACGTTTTAGGTACGAGTACACACAATCTCGTTCTCCATCTCAAAAAGATGTTTTAAGTATCCTTTCATCATTGCCAACACTACAAGAAACATCATTGTACGTGACATCCTCGAATCGTTTCGACCTCACTATACGTACAAAAACACGAGAGATATACACTGCTGACAATCATTTATTATCATCAGCGCTAAACACACGACTCGCGCCAAAGCAGACTCATTTATTCAGATAATTCCTCCAGTTCCTCATGTACCACAACTGGACAATGTTCTAACGCGAGATTTTCAGACCTGTCTCCTTTATGTCCGATCTCAAGAGGAATCTTGCCATCACAACTAATCGTATCATCATATCGAAGTCACTTCCTCATCGTCCCAGAGCACGTCCCGTTGCACGACACAAATATAAGGCCGCCGAGCAAAAATTCTTCTTGCTACGTCAAGAAGACATTTGTGCCAGATCCAACTCACCATTTTGTCGCCTGTGGTAGTGGTCAGAAAGAGTGAAACCGGAACATTCAGAGTTTGCGGAGATTTTCGTTTTCTCAATTCTTGCACACAGCCTGAGTCGTACATCCTGCCAAATCAAGCTGACTCACTCAGATCTGCTATCGGTCATGCTGTGTAATCAAAACTTGACCTAGTTAAGAACTACTATCAAGTACCCATGGGCAAATACTCCGTTTCCTATACTGCACTCCGATTCACCGGAAGTGGTACACATGAATATCATTATATGCCTTTCGGTCTTAAGAACGCATCTCAAACATTTCAACGCGTTATGGACGAAATATTAGATAGTCTACCATTTGTAATTCCCTACTTAGACGACATTCTGGTATTCTCTAACTCAATATCCTAACATATGCAGCATATTGATATTCTACTCGCACGTCTAGCAGACTATGACCTCCGGCTTCATGGCAACAAATGTTTCTTTGCACAAACATCAATTGAATTCCTCAGTCATCAAATTTCCAAGAAAGAAAGGACAACTCTACCTGCTAATGTACTTACCATTCAAGATCTACAGCCTTCAACTACCGTTCGAGCGTTACAAAGATTCTTAGGCAAGATGAACTACTATTCTCGATTCGTATCTTGCCTTGTCAAGATTCTGGCACCCATTCACAACTCGCAAATTACTCGAATTCACAAATATGAATATGAAGTCACTCACGTCATAGGGTCAGAAAACGTAGTCGAAAACTTCCTGAGCCGTTCTGCAGAACTCTGTGCCTCCATCCTGTGTCCTTCACCTATAAGTACTCAGGAATTGCAAGCAGCACAGCAAAATGACCCGCTGTTCCTCGATATTGACCTATTATGCGGCGAATAGACGATTATTTCACCTCTTGACAGTTTTGCTGACCACGGGCTGACGCGCGAGATCTCACCAACAACAGAGCCGACTGATGCCGTCACGCCGCCGCGAGATACAGAGAAACTAGAGTCAGTGTCGACTGAGATAACCTTAGTGTTTACTCGTTACGGCAGGGCCATAACACCTCCTTTAAGGATAGCTCCCTTCATTGAGTACCAATTTTCATTGTCGGAGAGGGTGTGTATGTAACGCGCGGCTACGCGTTACAAACCAACGAAGCTCAATTTCGACATATATAGTTCTCCTTAAGGTCACAAATGCTAATTCTGGTTTAACGCAATATTTCTCTTAGCGAAAATCTCTGTTAGTTTCAAGCAGTTTTAATTGAGATTTATTGAACTGCAAATTTAATTGTAATTAATAGGGTTTTGTTTAATAATAAAACACACCCGCGCGCAATACGCCGGTAACATGCAGTGGATATTTGTGACAACTTAAACCTGACAATTTCCGTTGTAATCCACTTAGTAATTTTGACGCTGCGGTTTTTTAACATATCAGTTATGCTCTATTTCGCTTCACGCTGTATGACCTACCTCTACGGCTACAAATTTATGTAGCAATTACTATTTGGTATTTGGCATCATATCATTGTTGAAGAAATTTATGTGTATGCACCAGCACAACTCACTCTGCTCTGCTTGCTATATGCAATTGCTGTCGTCTTTTTTGCTCCTCGGATTATCTACGCCTGCTGATTTACTTGCGTTTTCCACGTTGTGTAACTAACACAGCTATTCGTAGGTGATTCCAAACTTTTTGTTGCTATCTATCGAGTTTTACGTATACGAACATTTGTTAATCGGAATTCTACATGTGCCCGAGGCTGTACTCCGAGAAAATTAAATTAACAAATATTGATAAATTTTAACCACCGTTACTGATTGGAACAATTATTATTAAAAAAGACGAAACATTTGTTTAATTTATAGGACATTCTTTGGTTAAATCTTTTAGAGTAAAAATAGTTTTGAATTATGCGTAATTTGAGCTTCTGTATTCTGTATATGACTGGTATGATTTTATCTATCAAATTGCAGTTGCCATTTCATTTCTCGGTTCAGTTTTACAAATTTTGATCTTCACAATATATTCCTGTTAAAACGAGTTTCCGTTTTCATTTGTGCATATTGGGATCGTTCAGGAACAGGTAATTTAATTATTCTGTTTTTCGTGTCTAATCTCATAGGGAATGCGATGTTGCTTAAGAAGTACACAGTCCTTCGCCTAGCACTTGAGTCATTAATTATATGTATATAAGTATGATTAACATGGGAGCTAATCTTAAATATGATGACACAAAAAGCATGTTACAGGAAGTTTTAGCAATGAACTTATTAGATATGGATGAGAAAACTGTGCTATCCCACTCCTATCAATTCACTAAGACTGATTCAGACTTGGCGTCTATGAGGCTCTCATCAACTAATAGGACTAGAGCCTCCTCAAAGCAATTCATATATCCAGGTTCGTTAGTCAACGAAAAGGCACAAAGTGCCCGTGTCTAGAAGTAATTCTGTACATACATTTGTAACGGCTCAAGAACAATTCGCCGACATATTGCCTAAATGTAATTCAAATTTAATTTACGCGGCACCAATTAAAACAAGCAAAATTTTCCTTTATTCAATGGCGTGCGAATTTAAATTTTCACGCTATATAAGCGCGGTGCATTTAACATGCTAGTCAGTAGTCACGTTTTTTTCTGTGTACGTGCTAACTTCCGTCACTCGGACTGCTCACCTACGCTGACTTCTGGACTTGCTTCACAATCAGAGTTACTTATGCACGCCAATCTTGTTGCTGCACAACTAATGAGACGGAGCAACACCGATTTATTGGACATCTACGTGTTTGCCAGTCACTTCGGTGTTGTCGCAGACTTTCAACGAGACAATTCTGACATTTCACAAAGCTTCTCGATACTCATTTCAACACAACAACAGAAGGAAGACCAGCCAGTCAACCAGAGCCGGTCTCAAGTGTCTAGGAGAACTTCTAGACACTGCTACACCATCTAACTTTCTCAGCATTTCTTGGAGTAAACAACAACCCCATTATATTTAACCAGTCGTCGAACAATATGGAAAGTCGAAACGCGTTTTTACGTTGAGACTGACGGTAGTATTGTTATGTTGTTCGACGACTGGTTAAATAAAATGGGAGGGTGTCTACTTCAAGATTGTAAACGTGATTTAAAGTATTGTTGCCACCACCCGCGCAATCAATTATTGTTTAATTTCTTTGCATTTTCCGGAGAACGTAATTCTGGTCCTAATAAGAGCCACTGACATTACTATTTCTCAGCCTTCTTGGCACAGAACTTGTTTGTGAAGTCGTACGGTATTTGCTTGAAGCCGGGGTGTTTAACACATTTATGCTCAGTGTGTTAGTGAATGTCTCAATGGTCCTATTAAGGTCCTTAATAATTACTGCTCTCAACACTACTTTCTGTCTTATTATTAACTTTGTAGTTGTAACGACACAAAGCAATTCGCCGACAAATTGCGAAAATTAACTTCAATTTAATTTATGCGGCACCAATGAGAAAAAAGCAAAATTTGCCGTTAAACAATGGTGTGCGAGTATTTAATCAAGCCTATTTAAGCACGGTGAATTTACGATGCAAGTCATTGGCATTTTCAGTCACGCCAATCTTGTGGCTGTACTACTAGGGAGACGGGGCAACATCTACAAGTGTCTAGGAGTAATTCTGGATACTGCTACACAAATTGACCTTCTCGACATTTGCCGGAGAACGCAAGACCGGCCATAATAAGGGCCCCCCAACAGAACTAACTCAGCCATCCTTGGCACATAACTGACTTTGTAACGCCGTATGGCATTTACTTGAAGCTAATGCGTTTACAAAATTGGCGACCGCGCCAGGATACTGAGCACTGTACTGTTTTTTAGTCATCAGCAAACTTTTGGTATAAAAACTATCGACTGTATTATATTTTCAATTTTGGGAGTACAGTAAATTGACATTTGCGTATACGTTTTACTCTGGGTGTTAGTTTCTCTAAAGTCGAGGTCTTCTCGTCAATATCTGTTGGGTATTTTATTCAATATTTTTTCCTACGTACAAAACTGTACATCTTGGTGATCTGTGAAGGAACTAATTTCAACTATGTTCAGCGCTCACCTCTCGGCAGATTCAATTACGAAAGATTCTGTTTCTGTGGGTAAGCGTTTCCTTTAAAGTCTTTTTATACATTTTAATCTTGTTAATAAATTTACACTTTTAAGATCCCGTAATATTATTACAGTGTCTGGTCCAATTTTAGATATTGATGTTCCTGTTTTGGATGGAGTTAGCGAACTATTTTTATCCGCGTAGACTCCGCTTTCTCCCCGTTTCCAGATTATGGCAATCATCAAAAACTGTCAAAAGTTTTGCTAAACTACCTGCTGAATTGCAGAGACGGATTTATTCGAAGCTTGAAGCCATTAGGAAACTACAAAATGAAGTAGAATCCTTGCTGGGTCCCACAGAAACTGAACAGATACTAAATAAATACGCGCAAATAGACATGCCCAAACCTTGGCCCAATCGAGATTTTTGAGGGTATTACTGAAATGTTGGTATAAAACCAATATTTCTGACTATGAGGCTAAGATTGTTTTTATTAACAATCTTCCACAATCACAAAAATTATTCGCCAGACAGCTACCCAACACTCTCACTATAAATGACTTATCTGAGAGATGTGAGTTATAATTTGGGGATGTGGAACCAAAGTTAAATTCGTGATCATTTTTCCGCCCCGCAGAATGATAGGCTCTCCTCTTTAGAGAGGATAGTAGCGAACATGGCTAAAGTTCTAGAAGGATTGGCCATAAGGAAATCCGAGCTAAATCAGGTTTGACCAAATTTTACGTCCAAAACACATTATAACGGTAGGCGGTAATCGAGATCCCTGCAGGTATGCCCCAAAGAACTAGTGTTATAATCACCAGAAGTATTTTTATTCATGTCAAGTCTGACTCTGTCGTTCCGAAAAATTTCCGAATGAATGCCAATTTCCACAGTTGATTGGAAAGACAACAGAAAACAGGCGCGGTTTTTCAACATGTTCGCGAAACTTATGGCGCAGAAAGAAGAACCCCGTACTTTTTGCGCATCAACAGCATCAACGGCGCCACAAAGAGGAAATCACTTACAATCGGACATTTTTATCCACTCTTTCCGTCCACGCCGAATTTGCCACATAGATAGCCAAACGGACAATGCCAGTCGCAATCACCAGCCTACTTATTTGCATGACCCGGTCAAACAGCCCAACGAACTTCTGCACCTTCTTGATTTCAGAACTGGCTAAGAATTCATCGAAGACACATGTGCAGCAGTCTCAGTTCTCAAGGGTGATTCAATGGCCGAGATGTCGATAGGCGTTCTACTCGCAACAGATACAGGCGAGCCCATGCCTACTTATGGCTATCGGTATCGCACACTCAATATAGTTTAACGGCGTGAATTTACTCACAACTTCATCACTGCCAAGGTCTCACACAATATAATAAGCCTTGATTTCCTTTTGAAATTTTGGCTCATTGTTGATCTTGCTAATCAAAAGATCATCGACCCCTACACCGGACTTGAGCAAAGTTTTTGGACACTTGCCTCTGAGCGTTTGGAGTTACAGGTCATTCAGCCAACCCCAGTGTATCATTCAGCAGAGATATCAGCAGCTCTTCGAAAATACAAGTCGCTTTTCGATCTTAACAAGTCAGAGCTACGAGTCTCCAACACGATGCACCATATCGTCACAGAAGTACAACCTAGTGCATTCAAGAAGCGACCACTGGCCCCTTGCTAAACTAAAAGCTGCCCAAAAGGAGTTTGCAAGGCTGTTGGAAGAGGGAATCATCAGACCATCGAAATGTTAATTGGCGTCACCACTGCACTTAATCTCCAAATCAAACGAATCGTACAGAGCGTGAGGAGATTTTCGCAATCTAAATTCAGTGACAAAATCTGATGAATATCCTATTCCTAATATTAACACCTTACTTGAAAAACTCAACGGCAGCAATTTCTTCTCAGTGATTGAACTCAGACAAGCCTACCATAACATCCCGGTAGTGCCAAAAGATATTGAAAAGACTGCGGTCATCACTCTATTTGGCCTTTTTGAATACCTCTACATGCCTTTTGTTCTCAAGTGTGCCATTCAGACATTTCAAAGATTCATGTAAAACATACTTCGAGACGACGTATATGTCATATCTCAATGACATAATGGTATTCAGTCCAGACTTAGAATCTCATGCCAAGCATCTACGAAATGTCCTCTCACGCTTATCCAACCACGGACTCAAGATCAACTGTGACAAGACGCAGATTGCAACTACATCCGTGGACTTCTTAGGGCATCGTATCACGCCACAAGGTATTCAACCTTTGCCGTCAAAGGCGAATTCAATCAAGAATATCAAGTCACCGAAGACTGTTAGCGAGTTGCAGAAAATTCTGGGAGTACTAAACTATTATCGCAAGTTCCTTCCAGGCCTTTCAATACAACTTTATCCATTGTACAGGCACCTGCGCAATGGAAAAGGACTTAGCAATAATTCCATCATTACTTGGTCATCCGAAGACGAGGAATTACTTCGACTCGCCATCAACTCGTTAGCAAATGCCACAATGCTAACGCATCCAGATTTTCAAGGACCATTTCTACTCACGACAGATGCTTCTGAATTTGCTATTGGAGCCACTTTGGAACAAGACATCGACGAAGTTCGGAAGACTATAAGTTTCTACTCGCGTACTCTTCAACCAGTAGTAAAGAAAATACGAACCTTACGGTCGAGAACTCCTCGCCATCCTCAACGCAGTGCGCTATTTTATCTGCATCAGAGCAGATTTGTTGTTTTCACAGATCATGCAACGTTAGTTAGCGCACTTCAAAACGCGACTTCAACTATCGCCAAGTACCCTGTCAGAGTGGAAACACAGCTTTCACGTCTAAGCGAATGACAATTTGACATCTTTCACGTCAAGGGCAAACAGAACATTGCAGATGCCCTTTCCAGGCCAGACGTCTTGCTACAACCACCTTCGCCGTCGCCATTTACTGTCAACTCCGTGACACTCAGTGAACCTGCACTAACGCCAACGCTCCTGCGAACGGAACAGCGCGGTAACATTCACATCCAAAGATCAGTAGCCCGTCACACAACCAAGTTCATATGCCAACTCTGGGAAGGCTTACCAATTGTTCACTTCATGGGTACGCAGCTCAACAAGGCAGTTCTGCCCACCAGCCCTCAGTGAAAAGGTTTTCGACTCAATTAACTCAATTTCTCACCCAGGAAGCAAAGCGACTATCCGACTTCTCACAGATCGTTTCTGGGCTCACAAGCTTAGGCAGAACGCTAAACGATGGGTCTTCGTGTGTGCCATTTGCCAGACAAACAAGATCACAATGCACATTCGTTCTAAGTTGCAACATTTCCGAACTACTTCTCGCCTAGCCATCGTCCACATCGACAAAGGTTCAAGGTTTCAGCTACCTTCTAACTATGATTGATAGATTTACACGATGGCCTGTGGCATTACCTCTTGGCCTCATTACTACATAAGAAGTAACTAACGTTTTTATCTCTGCATGGATATCCAATTATGGTGTTCACAATGAGGTAATCTCTGACAGAGGCACTTGCTTCTCATCGGATCGTTTCAAAACCATCTTGCGGTTCATGGGATGCACTTTAGGCCAGACGACTGCCTATCATTCCCAATCAAACAGTATGATAGAGAGAATGCATGGGGAACTCAAGGCTACTTTAGCCTCCTCATCCATTATCGGCAACTGGGTCGATGAACTACCTTCATTTCTGCTGGTCATGCGTTCCCGCACTCGTGAATCTATTACAACATCTGCTTAACAACTCTTGTATGGCACGGATCTGAGCCTGCCTAGTCAGCTCACACGTCTACTACCGGCACAGAATGACCCACAAGACGAAGCTACCCGCCTTCGACTTCATTCCGGTAACATGTCTGAGCGGCAGCCGAGACATACGCCCCGTCCAGTCTTCGTTCACCCGCAGCTCCACAGCTGCAAGAGAGTACTCGTTCGCATCGACACTGCTGTTGCACCACTAAAACCAAAGTACTGCTGTCTTTACACGATTTTTCTCAGACAGCCAAAATGCTTTATCATCATAAAGAAATGCAACACCTACATCAGTAAGCACAGACAGGTTGAAACCGTTTATCGAACCGCCTGATCCTGGGTACATATAAACTTCATCAAACGTCTCAGGCTCCATCTGCCCACAATTTCAGCCTAGCAATAACTTGCTTTGCATAACGCGTAATTGATAATTTTTTAACATTAATTTTTTGATATACCACGTATCAAAAATTGTTAAATTTACGCGCACCATTTGCGCCCTATGTCACGCAACGTGACCTATGTATCCAATTGATTCACGTTATTTTTCGCATTTATCTCACGTGACATAACCAGCTATTCTTAGCTAACAACTGTGTATCATTTTGAAAAGTTCTTTGGTATTATGCAATCTCTGAGGCAATGTTCGTGTACAAATTTTTTATGCAGTTACATTTGATTTTCATATATATTTTTTTACATTATAATGTATAGCTCACACCTGAACTCACATTGCCTATTTTGGTATGACCAGCTACTTAGAGCTAACGCTTTCGTGTAGCAACACTAAGTAGTTATCAGCTTCATATCATGGTACAGGCCACTTTCAATGCATATCTCATCTTCATTAGTTGCACAGAGACCACTCTACAAATGTCATGACAACAATGCCGAGCACACACTAGCTCCTTTCGTCGTATACAAATACATTGACGGCGATCCAGCATGTCCAGGTTTCCACTTAAACTTGGCAACTTTAGTGGCGATTTACCTCGAAATCCTCACGCTTAGGCTCCCAAATCTTGCACTGGTCTATATTGCATCACGCGGTATGACCGGCGACTACAGCTAACAATTTGTGTAGCAATTCCTAGTGGTTACTTAGCATCATATCATTGTTGAAACAACCAACAAGCATACTTCAGCCCAGCATTTACGGTACATTTTTTTATATCTGTGGGCAGAATAATAACCAGTTGCTTAACTTGGTTCGAACTCTGCCATGCATTTCTTATCTAGCCTCGCAGAGAGGAATATTTTTTTTCTTTTTTTCAGAGAGGAAAGTGATGTAACGACACAAAGCAATTCGCCGACATATTGCGTAAATTAAATTCAATTTAATTTACGCTGCATCAAAGAGAAAAAGCGAAATTTGTCGTTAACCAATGGTGTGCGAGCAGCCAATCAAGGCTATTTAAGCACGGTGAATTTACCATGCCAGTCAGTTTTCTCGTTTGCCCTCTGCTGTGCGTTTTTTCATGTGCTGTCTGCTATTGTCACCTACGTTGATTTTTTGGGTTTGCTTCACACACATTGGCAATTTCAGTCACGCCAATGTTGTTTCTGTGCAACTAGAGAGACGAGCCAGTTACTACAGAACTTTAACGAGATTACTCAGCTAATCTCTCACCACAGATTTCAGCGCCACAACAGAAGGAACCACAATCCAAGTCAACCAGAGCTGGTCTCGAGTGTCCAGGAATACTTCTGGACGCTGCTACACTAAATGACCTTCTCGGCATTTGCCGGTGTAGAAGCTTCTAACCTATTAGTTTCTGAGAAGCCCATAGATGCCAGATCGTGATCAGTCTGTAATTGTATAATGGAATCTGACAAGCTTGTACTTTCATTCATATCTGTTAAATGCATACCTGCCATGTCTTAAACTAACTTGCTAGTGTCCTCAATCTTAAGATAAGCTTCCATGTCGATCGTATTTAATTATTAATTTGATACTTAATTTTAGACAATTGGAATGTGAAACCTTTCACGTTACAAAACACCCGAACTAATAATATGGAGAGAAATAGACGTGAGAAACAGAATTATTAAATTACCTGTTCCAGAACGTCTCCAATATATGCCGAAGTAAAAATTTAAGACAGTGTTAACAGGAATATATTGTGGGGAACGAGTAAACGTTAAATGGAGAAAATTAAATAAATGCAACAGGCCGAGCAATTTAAAACCTGTCACGTACAGAATACTCGAAAACTGAAATTGCGCACTATTCAAAGTATTTATACAGTCAAGTATTTAAAAAAAGAAAATTCTTGAAAATAAATGAATAATTTCTTTTTAAATAGAATTCATTTCAATCAGCCATGGTGGTTTAAATTGATCAATTAGTCACTTAAATTTTGTCGGAGAAATATCTTCCTCCAAATACACCACCTTCTCAATAAAAGACTGCTAGTAGTAGACGTAATCATCATTCTTTGGCTGACGATGTAATCTTCCAGAACGAGTTGTGCATAATGGCGCTCCTGAAGTCGGCATCGCGCCTTGTACAGTTGTCACTGGTTCATATGTTTCATCTGGTATCATGTTGTGAATCGGTAGAATAAGATTTTGCTATATTTGACAACGTGTCGTCTAAGTTCTGCATTTTGTTATGTGCCTGCATGATAGGATTGCACACATAAGATTCGCCCATAGAACTGTGGTCATTCAACGCATCTGCTATTTCAGTCGTATCGTCTAACCAGATAAACTAGGGAATGCAACGATCCAACGTAAAACAATCCTCAATGCCATTTATCTCTATGATGACATTCTTATCAGTCATCCTCTTGACCTTATATGGTCCTTTGTAAAATGGAGTCAGGCAATTCTTCCTATTTTCATTAGTTGCATACATATGCAATCCGATCTTAGATCAGAAGACACATAGCACTTGGTTTTTGCTTTTCTAGTCTTAGTCGAAGTCAAACGACACATCTTATCTCGAAGTGCTCCTACAAACCAATCTACATAACTAGAAGCCTAATCAAAACTACTTAGAGTTTCTATTAGAAAATCTCCAGGCAACCTTAATGGTTCTCCATAAACCTATTCTGCTACTGAAGTACTTAATTGTTCCCTATATCTGTTGCGCATGGCGAGTAGTACTATAGGAATGTCTTGTATCCAGCTTATTCCACTATTACACCTTAACGCAGCTTTCAGTTCACGATGAAGCCTTTCTACCATCCCATTTGACCGTGGGTTGTATGCGCTAGTATGCAATACAGTTGTTCCTTTGATGTTGCGAGGTCTTTCGAAAAGCTCGGACATAAATTGACTACCGCGATCACTAGTGATCTTACCCATACCCGTATGTCTTTAGACATGTGCGGCCATACGTATCTGTCATTAATTAATCGAATGGAGGCTTTAATGGATGGATGTCCCATGTTGTGTAACACTTGGATAATTTTGGCCCGTAACTCCAACGGTATATATGGTCGTGGTTGACTTCTAGACATTTCGCATAACAACCACTTGCCACTGATGAGCTTACGAACATATCCTGAATTTTTGGACGAGACCAACGTAAAGGGATCCAATCCTTGCTCTTCCTCGGTTTGACTAACAAAATAATTCGTAGAATCCTTAGGATTCTTCAACGGACCTTGAAATATCAGCTCGACATCGGCTTCATTCGGTCTACTAAGTGCATTGGCTACCACATTCACTTTACCCGCAATATGAGACACAGTGAAATCGAACTCTCATAACTGGGTTGTTTGGGAATTCACTCTACGAGAATATTTAAGCTTCGTTCTTTTAACAAGTATACTAATCAACGGCTTATGATCGGTCAATAACTTAAATTTATGACCGTCTAAGAAATGCTCAAAGAGTAGCAGTGCGGCATACACTGCTAGATGCTCTTTACCATACGTATCATAACGTTTCTCTCGATCATTAAGCTAACGGCTATAAAATCCAATCGGTCTTACTATGTGCTGGTCTCTTTGCTGTAGCACTGCCCCTATTGCAACATGTGAGGCATCTGTGATTAGCTCGAAAGGTTTCTCCCAATCTAAAGTTGCTAATGTGGTTATGTCACTTAGCATTTCCTTGGCCTTCTGGAGGAAATATTTTTCTCCATACCGGAGAACACAAGACCGGCCCTGTTAAGGCCCCTCATCAGTACTAATTCACCTATCCTGGCACCAATACTGACTTTGTTACGTCGTAGGTGTTTTACTTGAAGCTGGGGCGTTTATAGAGTTTTTGCTACAATATCCTGTGTAACGACACAAATCAATCGCCGACATATTGCGTAAATTAAATTCAAATTTATTTACGTTGCACCAATGAGAAAAAAGCAAATTGCCGTTTAACCACGTTTAACCACGTTTAACCAATAGTATGCAAGTACACATATTGCATGCTATTTAAGCACGGTAATTTACCATGCAATCAGTTGGTCGTATCTACGTTCTGCCTCGTGTTACACATGTGCGTGCTGTCGGCTGTCAATACCTACGCTGGATACTGATTTGTTTCACCAACAATTGGCAACATTCGTGACTCACCGTGTTGCACTTCAGCCAGCAAGACGAGCCAATTAATGCAGAACTTCAACACACATGATAACAACAGCAGGAACCACAACCAGAGTCCACCCAAGGAACAGAACGTCAACTTACATATATATAACTTACGCGAACGCCGCCAAGGCCCTCTTAAGGGCCCCCATATCAGTAACTAATCTCTATTCAGAGCACCTTAACCGAGTTTGTAACGTCGTACGGCATTTACTTGAAGCCGGGGCGTTTACAAAATTGGCGACCGCGCCAGGATATTGATTATTGTTCTGATTTTTTTGGTATAAATAAAATTGACTTCCTTTTTCATCTATTTGGGATAAAAATCGATTAAGATTTGCGTTTTATCTACCGTGATCGTGGCCATCTGTGAATTTTTTTGGGTATATATATATATTCGCGGATAATAGATTGACATTTGTGTTTTCTTTACCCTGACCGTGGATTTCTGGAAATTGTTGGGTATATATTCGTGGATTTGTTGTCGGCACTAAAGGCCAACGGGGCCTCTGTTCGTCTTCCCTAAAGGAAAATTTCAAATTTTGGAAGCAGTGTGTTATTTGAAAATAATAATTCATTGGCACTAAAGGCCAACGGGGCCTCTGTTCGTCTTCCCTAAAGGAAAATTTCAAATTTTGGAAGCAGTGTGTTATTCT
Source organism: Eudiplozoon nipponicum (assembly GCA_029291075.1). NCBI lineage: Eukaryota > Metazoa > Platyhelminthes > Monogenea > Mazocraeidea > Diplozoidae > Eudiplozoon > Eudiplozoon nipponicum. The sequence goes on from JAQBSW010008535.1 coordinate 33,466, forward strand.
TGCTGTTGAAAATAATAATTCATTGGCACTAAAGACCAACGGGGCCTCTGTTCGTCTTCCCTACGGGACAATTTCAATTTTTGGAAGGAGTGACGCTGTCATCAAAGGCCATCGGGGCCTCT
>JAQBSW010008536.1:0-33585 GCA_029291075.1 Eudiplozoon nipponicum
ATATGTTAGCTCTCCGCAACAAACAGTATTTAGCACAAAGAAAAGTTTGTCATTAAAAAATAATTAGATTGAATGAAATAAATTCTTTTAGCAGAACGCCAAGATAAAGGGTTTTGGTACTTAGTAAAAAATAGATAAATTCATTCATAAAGAGAAATAATGGTTATTAAAGCAAAAACGTTAGCTGGCTAAAGGTTGACACATAAACTAGTCCAAATTTTCAGCAATAGGTAAAGGTAGCAATGACGTTTGTTAATTAGTTAATAAAGTTATATAATGCAATGAAGCTATTCATTAAAGGTCAGACACCACGCCCACTTAGAAAGTGATAATAAATTCAAAAATATCATGGCACGATTTCGATATATATATATATATATATATATATATATATATATATATATATATAATCATATTTATCATCATCATTATTATCGTCATCGTCAACATCAGCAGCAAACTCATACTAAACGGCAATAAATCAGCTGCTTAAAAATAGATTCTTCACTGTCGCATATCACGGAACAATGTTGATAACTATGTGTTGTCAGTAAGAAAGCACTATGTAGATGAATCTGAGAGGATATATATATATATATATATATATATATATATATGTATATATATACATATATATATGTATATATACATATATATACTATATATATACATATATATACACATATATATATATATATATATGTATATATATGTATATATATATACATATATATATACATATATACATATATACATATATATACATATATGTATATATATACATATATATGTATATATATACATATATATATATACATATATGTATATATATACATATATATATATATACATATATATATATACATATATATATATATATATATATATATATATATATATATATATATATATATATATATATATATTACAGGTGTAAACTTACCATCCCTTAACACAATGGTTACATATTTACCCGGTAACTCATTAATTTGAACTAGAACTGAAGCAAGTAACAAATTTAAACAAAAAATTTAATTCCGAGCTATACAGCTCAGAATTTACAACAGGGGTCCCACGAATAGTGCAAAAATCTTAATTTTAATCAATCCAAGTTTAGCCATTTAATTTTATGCAAAACTCTGAGGTTAATGATCCATGGTTCAAATTATGGCCGAGGAAATTCTGGAAAAAAATTTGATTTGTTTCTACAGTAGTGCTACGAGAAGTAGCACTGACTGCCATGTTTAAATTGAGAAAATGGCAGAGTGATAATATGATAGAAGTTAATTAATGAATAAAACAATAGGCCAATTATAGAATGGACTAAAAGCATCTAAGTAATACCATTATGTGCATGTATATAGAGCAATTTCGATTGAGTTACAATAGTTAAGTAGGAATTCAGGTTTCAGAAATCGTCTAGCATGGTCGGGATAAACACACACTATTTTATAATAATTATATTAAAGAAGAATTATTGTCGCGAACAATTGTTCAAAATTACTAATTTAATTATTTAAATCAAGATTGCGAGCTTGAAGTAAACATCAATCCCATTGTATGTGACTAGCCGCACAACATAACAAAACTACCGTCAGTCACTCGCACTGATGTGTTTCGGCCTTCCACGATCATGACCAGAGTACGAGGGAGGACTGGCTAGCGAGGACCAATCCGCGATGCATTTTAGTGAGAATCAAAACTAGATATGCCACTCTCACCACCAGCTGTCACGCATTCATGTTACTTGACTGGAAATTTCTGTGCAGTCACGAAAATCCGCTTTCTGCAGCTTTCACCACATTGTTATTAAATATCTTATTAAACAATCATTGACTGCGCGGGTGGTGACAGTATTTATTTAAATCAAGTTTGCGATCTTGATATAAACACCAATACCATTTTATTTAAAAAGTATCGTCGAACAACGTAGAAAAACTACCGTCAGTCACTCGCACTGACGCGTGTCGACTTTATAGGATCATCATCATTAGACCACGGCAGCAAACTGACCAGCGAGGATCAAACCAAAATGCACAATTAACGTATCTACGATATTCTATCGTGAGGGGTAGATTTGCACTATTAGTTCCGCAAAGATTCGAATGATCCTCATTTACAAGTACGCGTTCAGTTAGTCTTCGTGGTGGGTGGGTGCTGATTCGTCTCCTAACTCCGCAGGCTTCCACACAATTTGTACTAACCACTGTAGTTCACTCATATATACGAAAAGGAATTATATATATATATATATATATATATATATATATATATATATATACAATTTGATCAGACACAGATTTTAGAGTCAATGTAATTATTTTGCGTTCAAGTAACGCATTCCAAGATCATCTAAACCAAAGCAAATGTATAATATTTATTATTGTGGATTTGACCGCATTTGGACTGGAAATGAAGTTCCAAAAATTCGGAAATATTTTGGAAAATCTTGTTCCCACGTCATTTGGAGACAAGCAGCAGATGGAGGTTTCAAACTGAAGGGACAATTGAGAACCCATCAATGAAGGCCAAAAATTGGTGCACCTGGAAATGTAAAGGATTCAAGATATTACCGACCTAAGAGTGCTATCAATTGTCCCGCACAAGAAAACGGCGGCGAGTGTACAAACCTAGTAAGCAGTTATGGATTTGACCGCATTTTTCCTCTGCGGGACAATTGATAGCACTAGTGGGTCGGTAAAATCTTGAATGTTGTTCATTTTCATGTGCTCTGATTTTTTGGCCTCGATTAATGGGTTTGCACTTGTCCCTTCTTTTTTCAGCCTTCCATCAGCTGATTGTCTGAAAATGACGTTGGAACAAAATTTTCCATTGTTCTTTTTCCGAAACAGAACAATGGAAAATCTAATATTTATTATACAATTTAAATCGAGACAGAGCATTGTACTCCTTCACGACTTTGAAGTTTGTAATGGATAACTGGGAAGCTTTAGGTTTTGCCAAATTATATACACTGCAAAAGCAGTTGCAAAAGCCTAAACTCCAGTATGGAAATCGAACTCTACGGACCAATCAGCTACAGATCGTCAGAGTGAGAAATTGCGGTCCACCATGCGTTGAACACAACAGTTCAAAATAGGGTCCAAGTCGGTCTCGTGGACTAATTTAACTTGCAGTGTTTAGATTATATAGAAAAACATATGCATGATAAAATTCTGCCATTATACCGAAATGAAATATTACTCTACCGGTGGTATGAAATGGCAGATCGAGTGTGAGTTAGCAATGCCTCAAAAGATCACACCGAGGAAATGACACCAAACCAACATAATTTTTGGTGTACAATTGAAAATTGCATGCAATGTGCGGCTTCGGTGGCTTAGTGTAGGAATTGCACAACTGCGAGGCAAACGCTCCGCGGTACAAATCAAGACGACGGCAAATCCAGCAACTACTTGAGGGGTCCATTAACAAGGATCAAAATCAGTCTACTTAAAAAAAAGGTGCATTTTCTAAAGTATGCCATGTTCCTATTACACTGGACAACATCAGCATATAACAGAAATTCGTCATTATACTTAAATAGATACTCAATATTTAAAAATTCTGCCTACTTCAATTAACTCTGGTCGAGTTATTTAATGCCTTCATTTTAACAAACACCACAAGAGAAATTGACTCAGTATGTTAACCAGACTGCGACTGGCGGTGTGCTCAGCCAGATTGAACCCAATCCTCCATGATAGTAGCAATTTAATATCTCGCGAAGAAAATATTTCGGCCAGAACTTACATGGCTAAAGTAATAAAACCAAAATAATAGCCCATTTCATGCTAACCGCAACCAGTCGTACAATTGAACAACAGAACAAAAGGAAGGCAGAGCTCCACGAATGTGCGCACAAGGTGCAATAAAAAATAAGCCAGCCGAACCTGATAAGGCAGCAAGTTTAAAGCGTCTTCGAACAGCAGACGCATCAGCCGCTCTGAGTAGAAAATGAAATGGTCTTGTGTGGTTCGGTGATCCCGAATCAGAGTGTGCAGCCCGCGAACCTGTACAGTATTCTTGATTAGGCGAACTCGCGGCGGCAACTGACAACCAACAGCGCCGGCTAAATCGACATCCAAGTTAGCTTCGCCAAAGCCGAGCCATTCATTTGGCGTGGCACCACCGTTGGCACTGGCGCTTCCATCAGAGCTGGCATGTCCTGCAACCGGTGAAGCGGCCTCACTGCCGGAGTTTGAGATGTCAGCCGGCTTTCCATCGCCCATTCCGCGCAAATTTCCCCACAACCCCAGACAGCCGACGCCTGCTGGCCAAATCCAGAAAAAAGTAGAATGTAGGGGAGAGGCATATTTTCATTTTCCCCGATTTTGCCTTAAACCGTATAAGATTAATTTTTAATTCACTGATTGACACAACGGAGGTATGCTGTACGCCTATAGTTGACAATTACCCCCAACTTCCTGAACTACAAGTCAAACCGACGACACGAGAGCAATTAGCAGAATTTATACACCGCCTTGGCGAAGAAAAATAATAATGAAATTTTAAATTTAAATCATTAAAGGTGAGTAGGCGACGGAGGGCCTTCGACAAAGCGCGTGTACTCTACAAAACGGTTTTAATGCGATACAGCTGAGTTTGCGAGGAACGTGCGTGCAATACAATTCCGGATACCAAGAGCAAGGGAATACATAAAATTGCCTACGATTTGAAAAGGCATATATTAAGCCCGGCCAGCTGGATGCATAAATGGTTTTCTGACACGATGTCCTAGCTAACACCATCATAGCTCCTGGACTAGGCGTGAAGAAGATCGAACATTTAAGAGCGATCGGGCACAGATGGCTGGCACGAAGAATTGAATCTTTATTACGAAACTCTGACACCCAGCTGCCTGTGGCCAGAAACAAACCGAGAACACGATTCGTTTCAAAGCAGGTGTAGACAATTACCTACCGCATTTCAGCGTTAAAAAGGAAACTCGACAATACTCTTAGACAGACCTAAATTTCGTGGAGTGCATGAGTTAGTTTTTTGTTGTTTTATTAAGTATAAGTCAATTATCTATTTCATCATCATCATCATCGTCATCATTAAAAAAGACAACAACAATAACATCATCATCAGAATCATAATCAACAACATCATCATGATAACTATCATCATCAATCCCATGCAATACAAAAGTATCGAATTTAACAATAATTGTTTGCGCGGGTGGTGGTAACAATTCTTTAAATCAAGTTTGCGAGCTTGGAGTAAACACCAATCCCATTGTATTTAACCAGTCGTCGAACAACATAACAAAACTACCGCCAGCCGCAACGCACTGACGCGTTTCGGTAGTTTTGTTATGTTGTCCGACGACTGGTTAAATACAATGGGATTGGTGTTTACTTCAAGCTCGCAAACTTGATTTAAAGAAAAGTATCTAATGTTTCACTGCCATATAACCATAAGAAAAATGAGAAAAAAACAAGAAAAATATGAAAAGTATTAATAATGACAAAAATAATAATTCAAGCAAATAAACTATTAAAGGCGACCGAGGAATGAGGGAGGGGGGGTGGAGATTCAAGTTAATTTAAGTATACTTACCAAGATGACACATAGAACTGAGGCAAACTAAAACTCTACACCACACCATTGCGACCAAGTCGGTTCTAATACCAGCTAATACCACCTAATAGAATTGTAAATAACCAGTTTAAAAAATTAATGGCTTCCGAATTGATCTCGGTGGGGGTGTGGGTAAGATTCGGCGCGATCTAGTGGTCAATATCGCGAATAATGATATTTGGACACGAATACCCTCTAGACGACCACAAGATTGCTGGTCAACGTATGCTGCGTTTCCAGCCATCCGTCGGAGTTGCCTCAGTAGCTTCGCGAACCAATGGACAGTGCATGAAAAGTTCCGATTAAGGAGGAACCGTTCAACGGAACGGATTGCCTTTAATACATTACCCAACGCGTAGTTTATATTGACAAATTTATGAACTTAATGGGTCATGTGGTTACATCAAGATCGCAAACCTTGATTTAAAATAATACAGCACCAAGTTTTGCATGCTTTTCAGCGATTAAAACGCCAAATCACAAACAGCGTAAGCCTACCTGATTTTGAAAACTGCATACTGCCACGCGGACTTTTTGTTATCATGTTGGCCATTTTCGAGCGCAGGTTGCCACATCGTTCGTTGAGTCGCTTTTTGATGAGCTCAATAATGAGGTGTAAAGCGACGTAGTTCTGCCCACCTATTGAAAAAAATAGTAAAATATTACGACAAAATAAATCAAATTTGCGACATAAATATGAATATGTACACCTAAAAACCGATCTGGACCTAGAAGACGGTGGGTTCAACAAGAGTTTATGCCTGAGGCCTCTCTACTGGACTCTATTTGCTGCTAGACTTCCAGAGAATTTTGCGCATACAGTTGTTTATTTTTTGGTGCGGAATCACTTTACCCCTCGTACAGTGTAGCTCCAACCGTCTACCGTATCATAAAAGAACGACGGAAAGCCGAACGACTGGAATTAAACTGCAATGTGTAAAAGTAGCGAAACGTTAAGAGCGGCAACAACTACGAGATCCGACGAGCGGAAGGCAGAATCAGGCGAATAGACAACAACGAATTCAACGACTGTGCAAACAACGCAATGATAAGGTCCGCCACCAAGTTTTTCTTTGTTAAGTGAGAAAACAAGTCGAATACTGAAATTTAAGAGAGTACAAGTCCAGTTAATTCGACGACAAACAGCGACCTGGTTTTCGAAGACACACTAGTTGAAATAACCAAAGCCTATTTAGAAGACATGCTAATACACACCTAAAAGGATCAGACAGGCGCGCTAGAATATTCAGTAGAGCCTGGCGGCGACTCAATTTGAATTTAAGACGAAATTCAATATCAAAAGCTGGAAATGCTCAATAAAAGCTATATCATCGATTTATTTACGTAAACATGAAGCACAAACAACGAGAAGAAAGCAGTAAAGCCATACCAGAACAAAAACAACACAAATTAGTTCACATTTTAACAGGGACACACGATCGGAAATGATGTGAGACAAGTGATGTATTTTAATAAAAAAAATAAACGCTTGATAAGCATAAAGTACGGGGGAAGCTGCCAGCAATCGAACAGTCCAAAAATGCTGCAGCGCATCGTGAAGTATTTAGATAGAACTGGACGATTTCTGGCATAGCTAATTCAAGCGCCTTTTGGACCTAACACAGCTGTGCAAAGGAGGAACTTTTCTGTAACAACCGAACTCATTGTTTCTAAAAATAACACTCAAAATCAATCATATTTTCCTGGGGTTCTCAAAGAAAGAAGTGAAAAAAGTTGCGCATTGCGGAAGCAGTCATTTGTGGAGAACCTGCTACGCAGATAAATAATCACAGTAAATTTTCGGGACTTCACTTACAGTCCCATCTTCAGGGTGCACACCATACTCGCTGGAAAAACACAACTTGTGGCAAAAAGTTGTGTTTTTCCTGTGAGTATGGTGTGCACCCTGAAGATGGGACTGTAAGTGAAGTCCCGAAAATTCGGAAAATCTGGTTCCAACGTCATTTTCAGACAAACAGCTCATGGACGGCATCGTAGTGAAGGAACAAGTGAGAACCCATCATGCAATGCCAAACGTCAACTGTGCACCTGGAACTGTAAGGGATTCATGTTTTTACCGACCTACGAGTCTAAGAGATGTATGTCACCGATCCAAAATCTAACAATCAATTAACCAATCACTGACTGTGCGGATGTTGGTAAAAATTCTTTTCAACCTCTGGGTGACGCGCGCGGTTTCTAAATGGCTCCGACTTTGATGCATACTGAATTTGAGAAAATTGTTACGCACCTTTAGAATTCCATGAAAGTGCTGAAGGAGGAGAACAGTACAATTAAAAATAATATGTCTAAACTAGACTCGGACTTTAGTGTATATGCATCAAGATTGGACTTAGCAGAAAAGGAAAATGAAATTTAAGCGCAAAAATTGAAGAATTGACCGAGGCGTTAAATGAGGATGATAAATTAAGGGTTGATTTTCAGCCATAAGTTGAGTTAGCGGATATAACAATAGAAGACAATACATCAACAAAAAAAGTACTTCAGGAGAAGAAAAATTGAATATTTTATCCAATGAAGTTTCGGCAAGAATTGGCCAACAGGATCAGATAATATTATTTAATCTTAATGAAAAAGCCGACCTGAATGATGTAGAGAAATTAAATGAGTTAATCAGAGACACGAAAGAGGCCGATATAACGAAATGTTACAGGGTGAGCAAGCAGTCTGAACGACCAAGGCCGGTTGTGGTGAAACTGTCAAAGAGGCCGACGAACATGCAAGTTGAAGATAGTAATAAGAAGAAAGTTGAGTATCCTAATTTCCACAATATCTTCTTTTGCAGAGACAAGACGTTTCTCCAAATAAAATTGTCAACAGCAAAAAAGTTGAAGAAAAATCAAGATCAAGGATCATCTAATCTGGAACATGCTACCATAAAGGGTGTGTCAATTGACTCTAAAAGCACAAAAAACGGTGCATCACTAATGAATATTGTGGATAGCGGACAGAAGAGAACTTTAGCTACGATACCCAACAAAAGAATTATAAAGAAACCAAAAAAGTTAAATCAGTATATATCTAAAACTGTAAAGATAAGTCGTATTGTACAAATACCTTATTTTATGCCAACTGTAGAAGTGTTAAGGATAAAAAATTTTTGCTGTTTAATTTTGTAATATGTAACGATTTTTGTTTTATAATTTTATCTGAAACTGGGCTCAACAACGACATTGAAAACCACGAATTTGACATTCCTCAGAATTCTCTATTTATAAAAGACAGATCGATCGATAAAAGAAGTGGAGGAGTACTTATTTATAGTAAATCGATATTAAATGCGATAGTCTTACATAATAGTGAATATAATACTGTCATTGACTTTTTAACGATACAAATTGATAACCTGATCTTAACTGCGGTTTACAGACCGCCGTATGCTAATACATATGATGATCAAATGTTTACTAATTCTTTTCAATCTATTTTGGACTGCCATGGTAATATTGTTGTGGTAGGAGATTTTAATAGGCTGCATGACTGTGAAATAATCAATCTTTTTTCTAATCATGATCTTAAGCAGATTATAAAGGAACCAACTAGAGGTTCGGAATGCTTAGATCATGTATATTTAGCAGTTGAAGCGTTGAACTCACACAGTTATGATGTAGTAAATTACTTCAAAGAATTGGATCATAAACAAATCATTTTAAAATGGAACCTTTTGAGTAGCAAAGCACAGAAACCTAAATTTGAAAGTGCGCACGTGCAATGTTCCAGAATCAACTGGAATCTATTTAGAGAATTAAGCTTATATATTGATTATGAATGTTTTTTATCATTAACAATGACGAATTTGTTTCTTCTGTTTCATTGTTATTATCTGATATGTTTAGGGCATCTACATTTACGGATGTTATACCCAAGAGATTAAATAGGAAGTTATGTAAGCTAAGAATCAAACGAGATAATATAATGAAATGTAGTCTTATCAATAGTATTAAAAAATGAGGTTAGAATTGATTGATAAAGAAATTAATTCATCACTGCTGATAATCCGTCAAAGATCAGAGAGAATTATTTTGGCCAAACTGAAGAGCAATTCTAGACTAGGATACAAACTACTCACAGATTACAGTAAATATAAGGAAAAATTAAAGCTTATATTACCTGTGGGTAAAACTGAGTATAAATTTCTCTGTGAATTGGATGAAGTATTTGGCAAATTGTTATGTAATCCACAGAACGAAAGCAATTTCATTGATCTACCTGATCCTTCGAGAAACCAGGATCTAGGACTTGTTATTGACAGTGATGCATTGATAGAATTAATGTTAAAAATAAAATCAAAAAAACAAAAAGATCACCTTGGTATATCGATTGATAACCTACTTCAATTACCTTTAAATTTTATGAATGCGCTCTGCAATTTTATAAATAGAATTTTGAAGGATAGGAAATTACCAATCGATATATTAACGATAGTAGCTAAACCATTGCCTAAAGTAAGTAAGCCAAAGTGCGCCAGTGATTATAGATTAATCTCTATTATCCCTTCGTTTTTGAAGATAATAGAACGATTGATACTAGATCATTTAGAACGTATGTTGCCGGCTAATTTTGATATGTGCCAACACGGCTTTACAAAAGACAGGTCGACAACTACTAATATTCTCTCTATGTGGAAACATGTAATTACATTAGATGAGAAAAGTTAGATGCATTAATTGTATTTATAGATATCTCAAAAGCTTTTGACTCTATATCTTTTGATGCTATTTTGAATGCGATTAATTTATTGAATATTGATCCGAATATTTTTAGATTACTTAAATACTATCTATATAATCGACGAATGAGTATTTATCTAGGCATTGCAATTATTAAAGTATATCCATTCTGGTGTCGCATTTGATTAAGGGAATGAGAACTAGTCTAGTTTTCCATCTTACTTGCATCTCTTCGCAGCAGTTGAAAGACTGCTGGTGTTCTCATTTTCCTACAAAAGGATGTCTGAGATTCGGTTATTATTGCAATGATGGATTGAGATATGACCGAGATTTCACTCTGATTGCTATTGCGTGTACGTGTTTCCCACATCGTGTCGTCTTCTGTGTCGCATTATTCTTGAGTTTCATTTTGGCCTCCTGGTAGCAGCACAGGGTGTACTGATTTCAGTTTTGATTGAAGATATATATATATATATATATCGGTAATAACAGCATTGCATAAGGTAGAAAATTAAATGAGTAACGTAGAACGATTTATGCCATATTTGGCTCCAATCGGTCAGTTTTGAAAATTCCCGCGTCTGCGTCAAATGCATTTTCGTCAAATTTGAAATTGAAACCTTGTGCGATCCACCTGAAGGCTAGAATGACCAAAATACATAATTTGGCATAAAACTAAACATTAAATGCAATGCGCAACTTCGCCGGCATAAGTGAAGAGCTGCAAGACTTTGAAGGAGATTTATTTTCTCATTCAAATCCCGGTGTCAGTAATTCTTGTAAATAATTATTGAATTACTGAAAGGAGGATACAGGTTTTCTGGATGAAATTTATTTGCTTTACTATGCAGTTTTTAGTTGACACTGACACCATATATATTTTCATTCATAAAAACACTGATTGGTTAACACTTTATTTCATTATGTCGACATTGGTGTGTCCGGAACGTGTACATTTTCTGTATATGTAAATTTCCCAGTAAAATTTAATAGTCTCCTCGTGAACGGTTATGTAAGCTCTGGCATCCCGGTTAAATGCAGGCCAAAATACCTTTTAGAAAAGCGGCAGGAACTGCAGAAACATATCGACCACTACTAGGCAGAACAATAGGCGGGAAAATCTGCAACACTTCCTCAAGCCTACCTTCATTTTAAATTATGACAGTTCTTCAAATTAGTTTGATTTACACCGTTTACAGGTATGCAGGTCAAAAACACTCCGGTTTTGCACGTCTCCTTGACACGTGCTTTGCTCAAGTATTGTATGAAACAGAAGTTTTCCAAATATTTTTTAAATTTAATTTAAAATCATATGGACTTCAGCTCGTGGTGTTCAATGCTGGTTGGACAGCCACTTCTCACTCAATCATACTTCAGCCGACTCGTACTTGCAGTCTGCCATCCACACTTGAGCTTAAGTTCGTGTAGACATTCTTAGTAATTTAAACGATAAAAAACAACTTAACCAGACTATCAGGGAGTACAGCGTAAATACGATAGTACGTGCTGTCCAACTGAATTAGAACAAAGTCAATCTTATCGATTTCGGAGTGTGAGGACAGAGTTAAGGAGCTAAGAACTTACTCGTTAGCGCTGGATATTTCTTGGAAGCTAAATTCCCTGTGGCTATACAAAACAGATCTATACCATGAACCATATGCTAACATAATGTAATTAAGTCCAATATTTCATCAATCTATTAACAATTCAATTAATCAGCAACATTATAACATATCTATCAACCCTGACTTGTCAAACACAGCAGTCAAAAATATATCTGGTCGCACTGTTACAAGTGCCCGAACTTTTAGTGATTTAACCAATAAATGAAAAGTTAGGCAGATTATCGCCCAGTACTGCTTAAATACGACACTAGGCGCTGCCTAATTGCGTCAGCACATAGTCAATCTTATCGCTTTCGGTTTATGAGGGCAGAGTTAACCCGCTGAGAACTTACGTATAAGCGATTATCTGACTGAAGGGCAAAGGGAAAAATTTTGATCGCATAATCAAGTATAATTCAAAGTTGATGCTCAATATAGATGTAATACGCTCAGGGTGAACAATCCTTAGTCATGAAATTTTGAATTTATATCATTTGTGAAACTTATTGGGCGTTTTTTCTTCCTCGCTGATGTTTTACTATTAAACTTCTAGTAAACGGAGATAGATAGAGCTCATATAGATTTATAAATTAACCGATTCACGAATAGGCGAAAGTAAGGGTTTCTATGCCTGAATAAAAAATATGCTGTTTCTATTTCTAACGCTTTGTTTAAACTCCAGAATATGCCGATTAAATTCTTAGCTGTGTGGGAGTTTTAGGCAATTTTTCTAAATTTAATTACAAATACAAAAAATGGCTGCAATGCAAATTATACACGATCAAGAACTCAACTGAACGTAACAGATTTATCCACTAATTAATAGTGATACCACGTAGGTCTCTGTGTGTATAGAGCTTCTTCACTATCTGTGTTAATGATTATAGATTTATAAACGAGCAAAAGTACAAACAGGCATTGAAACAGTATCAATTCGTACACATATTTACTTGTTCGCCTCGACGAACATACAAAACGCGATGATTATGGCGAGTTTCCTAACCGTGCGCATACCTCTAGGAATAATGATGTCGGCCTGGGCCATGGTAGGCGCGATAAACTGTTCATATGCCGGTTTAACATAGCGGTTGTACTGATCGAAGACACTTCCTAAATCGCGACCGCGTTCCGAGATGTCCCGTTTTAGTCGGCGAGCCAGCCTCTCGTCTGCATCGGTATCCACAAACACCTTCAGGTCCATCAACTGGAAACGAATTATGCATGCCCAAAAAAGTACTACGAATTAAGTGGAACTTACCAAAAAAAAGGTAGAACAACGTGTTAAAAAATGTATACTTTCAACGAAAAATGTGCGATCTTGAATCTCCGCGACCCGCGTTCACGAGTTGTCGCTTTGCACTACCAGTTTCGCAAAGACCAGATTGACCTCACCATTTTGCAAGTACGCAAATCTGCTATTGCGGGCATTGTACTGTGCATGTGTGATTAGAGGCGTGATGATGATTCGGGAAGTTACGAATCGAAACGTCGCCAGTCAACCAAGATTAGACTGTGTCTTATTTCCAGTGGTTAGTATGAACGGTGTTGAAGCCTTCGGAAGAACGCGACAAATCCGCACCCAGCCAATGGGAATCGATCGGACCTCTGCGAAAAGAATACTGCAATGTGACAACACGCGAACGCAAAACGCTGAGATACAACATTTGAAGCTCGCACTACGTAAACATTCAAAAGATATCTGTAAAAAATTAGGAATACCCATTTGACATAAATTTAAAAGTGTATCAATACGAAGCGTTCGAGTAAATGATTTTATAAATTGGTAAACAGGCTATTTAGTCGAAAACCTTCAAGCCTCTCTTATTATAATGTATTCTACGGAAAATGCAGAGCAAAAGTTGAACCCAACAAAGTAAAAGCACCTGACATAGAAGCGTGGCATTAGGTAGGTCCTCTATGCGTTATTCTGCTCGTAGGGCATAGGTTAGCAGACGATTCGTGACGACGTAAAACTACATTGAGTGCGCACAAAACCGAGTTTTTACCACGAGACTTTACGTGTTTAATGAACACGACAGAAGACAGGGAGTCTGAACTTTAAAAAAACTACAGATACGCATGTTAATAGCCCATTTTTTTGACAAGATAAATTTAACAAATAACAAGCGAACCATTTCTAGAACCACACTTTGTTCACCTAAGAAGCAACTGTGAGAAAAGTGCGTTGGCTAAACGAAAGGTAAACAACGAATTTCTAAATTCGTCCGTGACTGAAAACGGAAGCATGCAAAATTGGTGTTATAGATAACACTTTCCTTAGCAATTCGGCACAAATTTTCTAACTCAACATATCCTCAATAATTAAAAGGCAATGGGGCGTGTGTGGTACTCTTCAAGTCCGTCGGCATACCTTGTGAATTCTTTGTTTTCCGCATATGCTCGTGCAGACCCTGTCGAACCTTCATACGTCCACACTTTAAAAATATCGATCGGAGACAATTAATTCCGAAGTACTTGTGTTCCGTGATGAAATGTAGTTATTGCCACTTCGGTAGAAGTAGGACTTTCTCTATTAATCTTGCAACACGATGAAGCGGTCATGTCATTGCAAACCCCACAATCTGTCATATACGGCGGACTAAGGTGATTGTAAATTCTTAATTATCTGCACGTCAGAACCTAGAAGCGCACGTACTCTTTAGGGAGAATTATAACAACAACAAGAACAACAACAACGTCGAGTGCTAGCCTAAATTCCGAATAGATTGTTCCGCTGCGACGCAGTTGATCTAATTCGCCGTGGAGCTGGTAGCAGACTCCACGCGAAGCCTATTAACCTCGCTCAGAGTGCCTTTCAATTTGGAAGCCATTTCCGTGTGTTGAATACCTTGGGTGCCGGTAAAGACTGTATACAGGTGCTAAGGCCTGATCGCCAGGATACAGGCCAGCACCTGCTCAAGCTTCTGCTTATTAGCGACCCGGGTGCTGTTGAGCACACAGTTTCGATGCAGTTTTGAGGGTGCAAAGCATGAAGTCTTGCGGCCAATTCTTATACGCCTTAGGCATACGGAAATTCGCACGCGCTACGGGCGGTGCCCAGCATCTGAAGGTAAGAACTGAATCGGGTGGGCGTAGACCAGCGTCTGCTAACCTGAGTTAAATTGATATGAATACACGACATGCCATTGCCCCGGGTGCACGATTAACGCCGCAACGTTTTCCGACAAGACAACGTCAGTGATGCAGGAAGTCTTTGGTTTTCCGCAACTAGGTTAATGCTAAAAGGCAAGCTGCGATAGCCAGGCGTCGTTGTCAAGGCAACTTTAAAAAAAATCATTCCTATCATGAGCAAGATGGTAGCGTTGTTGCACATACACATTCACCGCGTCAAGTACCTGGCTGTCTATGGGGGAGCCTAGCGTAGCGCATGCAACAAATTAGTCGCACCAATGGTGCAAATGGCCACACCGTAATTAGCCGGGTCACAATTGCTCGAAAGAATGACAGACTATCCACACCTGCTCGACCAGAGAACTACATACGGTGGAGTGCACAAAGCAATTAGTCTCACGGAAGCAAGAAAGCAGTACGACAATCGAGTCTGTGTGGTTCAAGAACTGTGAAGGATTGACCAACGCAAAAAGCGGACGCCCTAACGTTCTGAGAGGCAAGAAACAGAACATCTTTGGCTTTAAACAAAAACATCAGAAACAGAAATAAAGCAGTCGTGAAATCTGGTTGCTCTTAATTTTACCTTGAGCACGGAATTTTACGGCGTTTGTCGGCGGAACAGACAGGCACGGCACACGCCGTCAATGGCCACTATCCTGCGTGTTCATCACAACATTCGTCAGTAGGAAGCAACTAATACTGAGACTTCCGGCCTGGGGTCCCAGCTTCAGCCTTGGCCCGTAAGGATTCTTCTATGTACTACATTTATTATCTAAACTTATTGAACAATCATTGATTGCGCGGGTGGTGGAAACAATAACGTAAATCCAGTATGCGAGCTTGAAGTAAGCAACAATCCCATTTTGTACTTAACCAGTCGTCGGACAACATAACACAACTTCCGTCAGTCGCACGCAGTGACGCGTTCCGTCGTTCCGACCTTCCGACATCGACTGTCGGAATTCATTGTCGTAATTTTCGAGTTTCTGTAAGGAAGGATTGATTAGGACAGATTCGACTAGATTAAAGCTTTGAATTGTCAGAAAATCGATTTCGTCCAGGATTCACTGCCTTCAGTTAAACGACAGACGAAGATTAACCAGCTTCAGATGTTGACCGTCACATTTCATCATCAAAATTTTCTGCTTTCTGATAGTTAGCTGTAATGAAATGAGAATTAGTGGAGCAAATTATGGTTGAGTACAATTAAACATTAATTCTACGCGCAGGTAGTGGCAACAATTTCTTAAATCTAGTTTCCGAGCTTGAAGTAAACACCAATCCCATTGTATTTAACCGGTCGTAGAACAACACAACACAACAACCGCGAGTCGCATGCACTGACGCGTTTCGACCTTCCACGATCATCATAAGAGTAAGACGGAAAACTGACTAGCCAGAATCAAACCGCATTGCATGTGTATATGGAAAGCAAAATTAGATATGCGGCTCTCACCTCTAGCAGTCTCGCATACATTGAACTTGACTGGAAATGTCGGCTGCACAATTTCTATGCAGTCACGAACATTAACAGATTGCAGCCTTCGCCACACATATGAATGGGTAATCCAATTAAACCATTAACGATTACGCGGGTGATGATAACAATTCTTTCAATCTAGTTTGCTAGCTTCAAGTAAACACCAATCCCATTTTGTATTTAACCAGTCGTCGAACAAAATAGCAAAATCTAAAAATATCTAAATAACTGACAGATCATGAAGAGACTGGTTCTGTCGTAGTTTCATGTCAAGCATAAGTTATGCGTTTTTTCTCTTTTTTTCTGCTTCATCGACTTTACTGCTCTCATAGGTTAGGAAAAAAATGGGGACAATTGATCGAATACTTTGCGATATAACTAAAGTAAAATAAAGGAAGAATAAATGCCGCAACTTACATTGGCCACGTCTTGCGAATAAAATGCAAGAATGCCCTCGATGATGATTACATTAGCACCGTATACCGTTTTCTAAAGTAAGAAAAGAGAAAATAAGGTGCCAAGTTAACGGTGAACATTTTACCGCGAGGAATGCAGAACTCATAACAAAGTAAGTAATTGTGTATTTTGAGTGTTGCGTACCTAATAATAAATTAGTGGCAATACGACCAGAAGGATAAACCAAAGACAGCATGAACGAAAAGTATAATCTCGTGCACATTCGTCTCATGCTTACTGGCGACTCATCAGTAGGAGCCGCTATTACGCTCTTTACCCACTACATATTTGGGTGAGAAATGTGGAATAAAAAGAAGGTACAAACTCCTATACGAATGTTCAAACCTGCAGTAGTGAAGCTAACTTCATACAGTCTTCGACAATGCGACCTCAAAGCCAATTTACTATATATAGTATATATACACCCTCTCTGTAAAGAGTTACAACACTGGTAATTGTTTCAGTACCCAAAACCAACATTATGGTATCGAAAATATACATGGTACTAACACTAGACATGATATATATAAGATTATAATTCCCGTTCATGCTGTCTCCGGTTTATCCTTCTCATATTTGAACTAATTTGTTACGAGAGGTGCAACACATAATATATAATTTCATATGTTAGTTCTCCGCCACAAACAATATCTAACTGTTATAAGCAAAGTATGTCAAATAGCAACGGCGAAAATCACTCTAGTAGCTTAGTGGTGAAGTAGTTGATTAAAAACTTCGTGTGTCACGGACTCAAAATTCACAATCTGTCACAACTACTACAAATGAGTTGCACAATAACAAAGGAACAATGGAGTAACTTCCTAGCTAAAGCACTGTCATCCGTCTACTAGACCATGGCATTATGCGTAAAACTTCAGTAAGTGGAAATGGCACTATGTCTAGCCCACGTCAAGAACGCCCTAGTCAAACGAAGATGGTACAAAACATAATTGAAAGCAATGTGTTGTTGTTGTGTCTAAGAAGATTAACTGTTTGGCACTAAATATTATATATATATAGTTACTAGTTTCACCATTTTTTAAATATTAGAAAAAAGAACCGTAAGCTATGAAATCTTATTTCTACCAGTATCTACAGCCATTATTCTGGATTCGTTTCGTTCATCCAATCCCAACTGTACATTTGTCGTAACCAATCCCCTCTTAGCTATGTCTGTCTTTGTTATGCGCACCACATAGCGTTACGAAAAAGAAGTAATCTTAATTACGAAAAACAAGGACAGGCGTAGCTAAGAGGGAATTGGTTACGACAAATGTATAATTGGCATTGGATGAGAGGAAATATTAGCGTATCAAGAATAATGGCTGTATATACTGATAGAATAAATTTTATCCTATGGATAACGGTTCTTTATACACACACACACACACACACACATATATATATATATATATATATATATATATATTGATCGTTTCTATTTTCACCATTTTTTTAAAATGTATCAACAAAACAACGTACTCCATGGAATAACATTTATTAATAAATCTTATTTCTACCAGTATCTACAGCCATTAACTGATATATATCGAATTGAATGATGTCATGCTTACCGCGAAATGTGATAACTGATATCGATGAAGGCCAGAGTATATGGTTTAACTGGAGTAACAGGTGTTCGGAAATTGTTGTAATTCTCATTTTGGGTGAACTTTAGCATAAATTTATATCCATCAGGTTGGTATCATGGACCGACTCGGAAACCATTGTGTTAGTATCCGGTACACATCGATTTCAAAAAGGTATCAGTTACTAACACAATAGCCATAGTGTTAGTATCCTTTACAGACTCGGTGTATATATTATATAGTGTGAGTTAGCATTGAAGTCGCATTGTCGTTGACTTTAGATTATGCTAGCTTCACTATTACAGGTTTACACATTCGTCTAGGAGATTGTACCGTCCTATTATTTCACATTCTTCTACCAAATATATAGTGGTTAAAGGGCGTAATACTGGCTCCTACTGATGAGTCGCCAGTAAGCACGAAACGAATGTGCATGAGATTATACTTTCCGTTCATGCCGCCTTTGGTTTATCCTTCTGGTCACAACTGAACTAATTTGTTACGAAGTTCGCAAAACCTAATACATACTTGCATATATATTAGTTCTTCGCAACAAACAGTATTTAACTGTAATAAGCTGAAGCCCTGCTTAAACGTGCAGAAAATAATTCAAAAAGAAATTAAATTGGACTGGAACAAAGAAATAACCGACATGCCTTTACAAATAGCCAAAGCTTTGCAAAATACGACACATATATCAATTACGGACGCAATTACAATGAAAGCGATGACACACCAAATGACGTTACGCAAAAGGAGTGGTCTAAATTGCGCAAAAGTAGTGGTCTAAATTGCGCAAAACAAAGGCTAGCATAACGAAGAGGAGATTGGTTACGACAAATGTACAGTGGGATTGGATGAACGAATATACTAACGAATCCAGAACAATGGCTGTAGATACTGGTAGAAATAAGATTTATTAATAAATGTTATTCCATGGAGTACGTTGTTTTGTTCTTACAATATATATATATATATATATATATATATATATATATATATATATATATATATATATATACTATTACTTGATCATCTTCACGTGAACAAAGTAGTTTAAAGCCTTGTCCATGTTTTGTTTAGAAATATTTCGATAGGCTTTGTCGAATATCTTATTCAATCGATTTCTTCTAGCACCAAATTTCGAAAAGAAATAAATCAAGTGTGAAAATTAGTTTATAAAACTTTACTTATAGATCTGACTGGCGTGTCTCATGACAATTATTATTAACGTTTCACTAGGTAAGCATGTGTGCGTGCCTTTAACTGTTAAGTTTTTAGCTTAACATAATTAAATTCATGCTTACATCCATCCCCACGTGAAGCTACAACGACTGAATGTTAATTAGTAATTGCATGCATCAGATTATACTTGTTCGGATTAGATGGCAGTATGTAGCCTATCAACTTACTGAATCGATAATTTCAGTCTCCTGAACGTAATTAATGCTCATTTAAATTAAAATCAGGATAAACTATCAGTTTCGTAAAGATACGATTGAGCCCCGTTTGCAAGTACGCGTCGTGTTTGCCTTTCTATTGACTGGGTGCGGATTCGTCCCTTTCTTCCGAAGGCGTCAACATCGTTCATACTAACCACTGGTAATGAGTTACGACCTAACATTCTCCGCGACAATAAGTTAATAGGAAAGCAAAAAGTGTGACATTAGACAGTTTGATGATGAAGATAAGCTTAAGATTGATAAACAAGTGGTGAATTTGTGAAGTGGAATAGAAGCTAATCTGCATCCGAAACTTTTAACATTTTGCTGGCGATAGTTTTCGATTGTGGTAGGTGCGATCGTCGACTTCATACCGATATGCGTTGCCAACCGCGCAAGCTAATTGCACGTGCATTGTTTGTTGCGGAACCAATCGTGTGCATGCACGGGCTTCATTTGAAATCTGGACAATTTGGCTTCTTGAACCATCAATGATTGCGCGCGTGGTGGTAACAATACTTTAAATTAAGTTTGTGAACTTGAAGGAATCAGCAATTCCATTGTATGTAACCAGTCGTCGAACAACATAACAAAACTACCGCCAGCCGCAACGCATTGACGCATTTCGACCTTCCGTGATCATCATCAGTGTACGATGGCAAACTGACTAGCGAGGATCAATCCGCATTGAATATATATGGAAATCAAAGTTAGATATACGGCTCTCACCTCTGATAGTCTCGCTGGCTTTGTACTTGACTGGAAATGTCGGCTGAAAAAGATTTTCCAACGTCATCTTCAGACAAGCAGCTGATGGACGGCTTCAGAACGATGGAACAAGTAAAAATCCATCAATCAATGCTAAAAAAATCTGTGCAACTGGAAATGTAAAGGATTCTAGGTTTTACTGATCTACGAGTGCTATCAATTTTCCCGCACAGGAAAAAGGCGGCATAATGATCAACAAGATGGATAGCAATGAGAAATTTAAATTAAAAAATTAAGAATTACTTAAAATATAATTGACTGTTTTAAAAACGAATTTCACATAAATTTGTCTACATTGAGGTTTTCTATTCTAATAAAATTTATGTAGACATTAAAGCATTATTGAAACACCAACATATACACCAACCGCAAGCTCGAAATAAGTGCATACAAATTAGTTCACCTCTTTTTTATGTATTTCTCATGTCTTGATTTCTAGGCTATAGAGAATCACATTTTGCCTAAACAGCCATTCGAGGCAAATAATCGGGATAATATGTCGTGGCAAATCCCGCCATTACTTCTTAGCACGTGAAATTTTAATTTCACACTGTTAATCGTGTTTCATTTTGAATTTTGCTTTTATTCAGCTTTGGACGTCGGGCAATGAGTCGGATGGAAAGGAGTAAGCGTCGTATCTGAGCTCAAATCGACTAGACAGGACGGCATCAATCGTTATTAATTTACTCATTTCAACTAACTTGGTAGATTTTCAATAAAATGCTCTTTATTTTTTTCCCACATCTTTTTCATTGCTGCAATAATGTTTCCTTGTATGTTATATATATATATATACATATGTATATATATAATATATATGGATATATATAAACACACACACATATATATATATATATATATATATATATATATATACATATATATTTGCATATATATATATATATATATGTATATATATGTGTGTGTGTGTTTATATATATCCATATATATACATATATATATATATATGTGTATATATGGGTTAGTATTTGTAATAGAACGCCTGCTATGCATTCTCAGGCACAGATGAATTGGTCGCCTTTGTAACTCAATGATGGCTAGTTCGTAGCAGGTGAAGGCGGATTGGTCCTCGACAAGAACACCGGTGGTGATTTCTCGTGTCTGCTGCCAAACCATACGCATCCTCACTCGCACATATATGCTTTAGACCAATTTTGCACAAATCAGCTTAATTAGAGGGACAAGTAGCAAAATGGTTGCCCTTGTACATTTGTGTTCATGTGACTCTAAGACTTAATTTGCAGCAATCACATCTACTCCATGATTTCAGTGTCTGTCAAAATTTTCATAAATAAATTATAAAACTTCGGCACTGTCTTCACTTTTTCTTTTTGTTATATGTCATAATTTAGCATAAAAATAATAGATCTAAATCGTTAAGTTGATTTTTATCTATATATGAGAAACGTGCAAAGACAATACATTTGTTAGATATCGGTGTCTTCGTAATTAGGCAACACCTGAATTCTTCTGGGTGGGACTGCTTGAGACCTCCAAGCCTTCCGAATGTTGCGTCAGACCAGGTGTGTCGCGCCAGGCATTCAATTATAATTTCTATAACATAAAATTTTTTACTGATTTGTGCATAAAGTGAGCTGAGCACCCTCGCTCTATCGATTTACTCCAGCCGTAATATTTTTTAACCACGTTAAATTAAGCATAATATATTTATTCATGATTTCGTTTTATCTATATATATATATATATATATATATATATATATATATATAAAGTGTCCGGACTACACATGAGAAAATTCTATGCTATATCTAAATAAAATATGTAATCAGGACAAACATTCTAACAAATTTCTTTAAATCAAGTTTGAAAGCTTGAAGTAAGCACCAATCCCATTGTATTTAACCAGTCGTAAAAAAACACAAAATCTTCCGCTAGTCTCACGTACTGATTTGTTCGACAACTGGTTAAATACAATAGCTCGCTAACTTGATTTAAAGAATTGTTACCATCACCCGCGCAATCAATTATTATTAAATAAGTATTATGTTCAGAAGTGAATTATACATTACCAAGGATAATAAAAGTTAAAGTTCGACGATCAATTTAATTAAGCAAAACAAGAAAATTTTAATTAACGAGAATTATTATATTACGCAAAAATAGGAGCGAATAACAAAGAGAAGATAATAAGTATTGTGGATAAGAAGACAAATTTCGATTCTATACGAGGGTTTGAATAGTTTTACTTACTGAGGGGTCAAAAACCCCAATATATCAAGAGAATACGTAATATTGGCTGAATTTTTATCGAGGTGAAAACTTTTGTTTAAAATAATTATCAACAAACTCGTTTCCTATGCCGGTTCTAGAATAAATATTAAGATTACTAAAAACATATATAATCTAATGGGAGTATTTCCATTTTTTCTTTACTGGTGTGTATCAGCAGCCACCATTGAGGCCGAGAGCGCTTCAATGGCTCTATTTAAGGCTGATGTGAATATAACAGATAGTCCTCGCAGAAGTGCACGAATGAAGATCAAGCAGTCACGACAATGATAAAAGCAGCACTCGAGCTGCAAAAATGAAATTGAATTAATAATTATTTGTGCTTTGCTTAACGAAATAGACTCGCTTTATGCGAGCAAACTCCTCTAAATAACTTCGTCTGATGGTTTGGAAAGCTTATAAAAAATATTGTCTGTGCAAATGAGCATCTTGATTGCGGAGTTAGAGATAATTAAGCCTAAGCCGGAGGACACAATCCTAGTAGATTCTCAGGAAATCCGCATAAACGCCCCATAAATTATCGGTGAAGTCAACATGGCGAACTACAAGTTGCCTGCCAGCACTTTAGAGTAAACACCAATCAACTAAATTTCGTCAGAAGAGAGCACATATAATGCATAAAAGCAGAAAGACACAAAAACAGAATTATATTTAGGTTGAAAAATAAAGCTTCATACATATAAATGAAAATTTATATATTTTTAAAATGAGCGACATACTTCATGATGAACTGAAATTCAATCGGCGCCAAGTTTATTACGAGAGGCCAATTCAATTTTGAGGTCGAGGTATGGCGTGCCATTAGAGACACGCGCGGCAGTTTTGGCGAAGAATGAATGACACTTCTTCGAGTAAAATCAATAAATGTTGCGTATAAATAAACGAACGCGCAAAACCTGACACCAATGCGACCTGAATATTCGGCCCGTCGAAGTTGCCACCAGTGGTTGGTGCAAGGGACTTGCATTCGGTAAGCCAAATTGCGTCAATAATGAAAGCGAAACAGATAGCAATCATAATTGAAATCGATAATAGTTGCGTTAGAAACGATGTTGACTTGGTGAATCATTTAAAATTTCTAAATTTAAAGGAAGTATAGTTCTAACGTTTGGTCTTTCAAATCAGTTCACGAGCTTTTCGGTCAACAAAATTATCGATTTCCTATTTTTAAGTTCAACAACCCTAAAAATTCTGCACTGCATGTACCAACCATGTACCAATTTCTCCTCAACAGGTACACGAATTGAGTTACATTCAAGTTCACTTGTTCGTAGTTGGCGTCTGTCGGTTCGAATAGCCATGGGCAATCCATCAAAGAGACTATAAGCAGATTCTTTAAATCAAGTTTGCAAGCTTGAAGTAAACACCAATCCCATTGTATTTAACCAGTCGTCGAACAACATAACAAAACTACCGCCAGCCGTGGTAGGTTGTTCGACGACTGGTTAAATACAATGGGATTGCGTTTACCTCAAGCCTGCATAACTTGATTTAAAAAATTGTTACCACCACCCGCGCAATCAATTATTGTTAAATTGTATTGTATACAAGCAGATGTTTGAATTCTGTATCCGTTAAAATAAAAACTGCTGCCGCATCCTGGTTCAATGGTTAGAGCAATAGATTGAGAAGCACACCTGACTAGGTTTGAGCCCTGGCTGCGGAAAATTCTGGACGGTACGTGATGAGTTCCCGATAATGACTAAACCGGACGACTGGATGAATTGACATTTCTACACAATATACAATTCTTAGTTTATACTGACATATGTAAGTAATTAATGGGTCAGGTGTTTATATTAAGATCGAAACCTTGATTATAATAATTGTTATCACTGCCCGCGCAACCAATGTTCGTTTAATTGTATAAATGTTCATTTCAATATCACTTCCTCATGTAGTGTGGTGTCTGTTCAGTAATGACAGATTGGGGATAGTTAGTTGGAACTTTGGGTCTAAATGGATGCCATATGAGCTCCACCTAAAGGAAAAATAGACTAACCAAGTTACATTAGTTAGTATATAACTGAAATGTTTGTATAGTGTAGTGTGCAGCACGATGGTTCGGTCGTTAGAGCACCAGATTCCGAAGCAGACGTGCCCAGGTTCGAGCCCTGTCCGCGGAAAATTCTAGCCCGGTATGATGAGTTCCCAATAAGGACGAAACCGGTCTACTGGATGAATTGCCTTATCTACACTATACAATTCTTAGTTTATACCGACATATATAAGTAATAAATAGATCATGTGTCCATATCAAGATCGCAACCTTGATTATTATAATTGTTATCACCTCTCGTGCAACAATTTTTCGTCTAAAAATGTGGGTTTATAGTTATTCACAGTATATAGACACCGAGTGCATAACACTGTGACATTAACACCTTCTAGCTCTGGACATGCTCGATTTCAGGAGTTTGGCACGGTAAGCAAACTGAGAGAAGAAAGCTGTTGTCCTATGAACTCATAGTCAGGAAAAGAACTTAGTTTTAAGGTCTAATTTTCCACGCGTCTAATTGGAGACCAGCAAATCAAACTGAAATTTGTGTGTGTAGTTTGTGGCAAGGTAGTTCAGTGGACAGAGTAATAAATTCCGAAGCAGACGTGCCCGGGTTCAAGCCCTGTCGGGGCAAATTCTGGCCATTACGTGAGGAGATCCCAATAAGGACGAAACTGGTCTTCTGAATGTATTGCCTTTTCTACACTGAACAATTCTTAGTTGATATTGACATATGTATGTACATAATGGGACAGGTGCTTATATCAGGATCGCAACCTTGATTATAATAATTGTTATCACCACCCGCGCAAACAATGTTCGTTTAATTATATAAATGTTCATTTCAATACTATTTCCCCATGTATTATATATATTAGTTCTCCGGAACAAACAGAATTTAACTCATATGCCATAATTAACGCGAAATGTGCGATGAAGGCCAGAGTGCATGGATTTACTGGAGTAGCAAGTGTTCAGAAGTAGTTGTAATTCTCAATAGTGGTCCATTGTATACATTAAAAATACACTGATGTTGGTACCATGTGATCGGCAACTCCCCAGTGTTGGTATGTACATTTAGCTACCATGGTGGCATCCGGTACTGACACAATAGCCACATTAGTGTTTGTACCTTTTATACACTTGGTATATATATATATATATATATATATATATATATATATTATATAGTGAGCTAACTTTGAAGTTACATTGTCGAAGACTTTATATGCAGGTTTACACCTTCGTCAAGGAGATTGTACCGTCCTCTTTTTCAACATACCTCGCACAAATACATTGTGAGTAAATGGTGTAATACCGGTTCCTACTTATGAGTCGCCAGTAAGCACGAAACGAATGTGCACATGAGACTATAATTTCAATTCCTTAGGTAGTTATAATGAACTTTCTGCAGAGTTTAATAGTTTCAGAGTAAGGTTACAACGGTACTGTCCATTCTCAAAGAAGTAATTCAGAATTAAAGGACGAAAGAATCCGGTCTGCCATCGCGTCACTCGCACGATCTCCATCATTCATCGCATCGACCATCCGGTGTCCTGCCACTATCAAACAAAGCTCAGCCTGGCGATCCTTTATCACATCGTGAGCAAACAAACCAGTCGCCCTCAATCAGATAGGTATTCTGTAGCAGTCAGTCCTAATAACTGGTGTGTAAATCATTGTATAGAGGCACACAGAACCAGAAATTGTCTCAGAACATGTCAAATTGGTATAGTGTATTAATTTTCCCGGTGGCCCACAGACAGTCTACCTAATAATAATTTTCAAACCTTGAAAATTATAGAGGATGTAAAGCCGGCGAGTATTACTTCTCTCACCCAGTAAACTGCGTTTTTAATGGATGTTTCAGATCCACTCTTGAAGGTCGCGTTCGTGGTAGATACAAGAGCTGCAATATCATTAGTAATGGAAATTGGTTTATGGTTTTGCATGTAGTTGATAAAACATTTTTTGAGAACAAGCTTGATTGTCTGGTTAGGCACGGTGTACTTTGGCCATCATGTCGGCTGAACAGCGTCCACTCGGACATGTGTCTAACGTATACGAAATATATCCTGGTGGATTGTGTTCTCTAGTTGGTTTCGCACTCAGACTAAATAAAACACGCTGCAGCTGTTGTGTAACTTGCGCAGCTGGTGTTTCATTAATTACTTCAAAACCGCTCATAAGTTCTGCCGGAAGTTGCGGACTGTGACCAAAAGTGACATTTGCGACTGATTCTGTTATGCTGTCGTGAAACCTTGATCGTGTATCGAGTAGTATTAGTGGGTGTGCAGTGAACCACTCTGATATTTCGCTAGACACACATAGCGCTGCCTTTAATTCGCAGTTAATTCGATCCATAAGATCGTCACACTTAGGATTGAATGCTGTAGATCTTCGCACATCAACTCCGAGGAATTTCAAATTTTCCTTAAATAAACGTGTCATGAACTTTGGATCTTCATCAGCGACTACAACGTCTGTTAATCTAAATACCGACGCCCAGTGCATCCAGAATGCATAGGTAATGGTCTCCGCGTCTTGACCGGTTAGTGGTGTTAACGCAAGCCATCTTGTGTGTCGATCAATTATTGTCATGCAATCACGAAAACCACTTACTTTACGGAGAGTGATTAAACCAACATGAAAAAATCTAAAACGAGCGTTAGACAGCTCGAAAACGGCCAAAATTGGAGTGAGTTTGACGAAGAAATTTTGATAGATGATATGGCCGGCATGCTTTAACGCAATCGGTAATAACTCGTTGCATAATGGGCAAAAAATTGCGTTTCTGTGGACAAAATTTCCAGTAACTTGTGGCAACGATGTAAAGCTAAAAACTGCCAACGGTCAGGCAATTGAAACACACAAGGCTTGGCAAATCTCAGTGTACCACCGGGCCTACGTCGAGTGTTCCCGTGGACGTTAGTCGTCGAGGACGTGCCATATTCTCTACTCGGCTAAGATTTCCTTTCGAAGTATGGACTGATAATTGATACAGCCAAAGTTACCTTGCTAGACCCAGTCCCTTTGCTGGTAGTGACGATCGCCTGGTCTTTTCACTTAAGAGTAATGACCGGTTCGACTCCGCTCACACACACACACGCACGACTACTTGAGATTCACTCAGTCCAGCTAGGTTAACGCCAAAGGTATTATTGACGAAATCGCCCAAAGCAAATGGTTTACGGTTCTTGACCTGAAGTCAGCTTATCCTCAGATTCCTGTCGACGAAGAAAGCGTCGCAAAATCAGCCAGGATTATCCGTTTGGTTTATTTGAATATACGCGTATGTCTTTTGGACTGTGCAATGCATCGCAGACACTTCGAAGATTTATGAACGAGGTTCGACGGAAACTTCCACGAACACATTCTTACGTCGATGATGTGGTAACAGCCGCGGATGATTTTTAACAGCATGTACTAGACATTGTAGAGACTGTTGTTCTTATCGATCAGTTTTGTCTTGTGTTAAACATGGAAACTGCGTATTGACAGAGAGACAAGTGAAATTCCTAGGCTGCTCGATTAGAAATGGCATTAGAAATACCCTAGAAGACAAAGTCGAGGCTACCACAAAGTTTCCCACACCGATGAATACGAAAGAATTGCGTCGCTTCCTTGGCATGTGTAATTATAATTATGACGAGCCATCTCCTAGGGCGGAAGTCGTCTAAGTCCAATTCGCGGCTGCGCTGGCACGCAAACGACCAGCTAATGTTCGACCGAACAAATGAGCTGCTTGCGCAACATACAAAACGAGATAACGTTCAGAGAAATGCATCATTGAAGCTGTCTACCGACGCATCTCATGTAGGCTTGGTCGGCACACTGGAACACAAATTCGATAATGAAATGCATCCCATCGCATTTTGTTCCAAAGTATTGAAAGTTGCGGAAAACAAATATTCGACAACGGAAAAGGAACTAATTTCTCTGCATGACTCTTGCCTCCAATTTGAACGATATCACCTGCGTTAGCCCTTCTAAGTTGAGATCGTCAACGCGTTGTTAGTGAAGGCCTTACAGAAAAGTTCACAGAATTATCTTCAAAGAGTCATACGGAAAATGATTCGCCTCAGTGAGTTCAACTTCGGCATTGGTCATGTAAAAAGGCAAAGAAAAGGTGGTGGATGATTGTTTATCTCGCATTGAAATCAATTCAATAATCCATCAGAATGTCGAACACTCGCAATGGAAAGATATTCAGACAACGAACTCATATCAGGGCGACGCAGGTAACTTGACAAATTTGATAGTTTCAAGCTAGGCGATGCTGAAGTCATCGCATATAATATCGAAGGAGAGGTGACTAGTAAAATTTAGCTACCACCAGACTATTGAAGCTCGGTATTTGATGAATTTCTCAGTCTGAATCATCCCGGTGAGGACGAAACCGGTCTACTGGATGAATTGCCTTTTCTACACTATACGATGCTTAATATATACAGACAAATGTAGGCTCTTAATGGGTCACGTGTTTCTTTTAAAATCGCAACGTTGATTCAAAGTAATTGATACAATGGCCCGCGCAACCAATCTTCATTTAATTGTATAAATGTTCATTTTAATACCACTTCGCCATTTCGTGTGCTTTCTGTGCTATTGTGACAGATTTTGGATGGTTAGTTGGAACTTTTTTGGCTAAAAGGATGCTATATAGGCACAATATAAAAGAAAGGCTAACCAAGACACATTAGTTAGTATATAACTGAAAATTGCCTGTAGTGTGCGGCAGGATTGCTCAGTGGTTAGAGCACCAGATGCCGAAGCAGACGTGCCCAAGCTCGAGTACTGTCTGTGGCAAATTCTGGATACTACGTGATGGGATCTCAATAAGTACGAAACCGATCTACTGGATGAATTGCCTTTTCCACACTATACAATGCTTAGTTTATACTGACAAATTTATGTACTTAATGGGTCACGTGTTTGATGTCTGAATCGGTTCCATTGGTTTGCCTGAGGATTTCTGATGGTTCTGCTTCGTCTGAGATGAACAATAATATATTATCTACATACCTTTGGTAAAGTGCGCACTGGTCAATTATACATTTAAGACTTGTTTGTTCAAGTTGGTGCATGTACCCATCTGCCAGGAGGGTTGTAATGCAGCTCCCCATATTTACACCATTAAACTGACGGTAATATTTCACCTTAAAATGTAAATTGTACGTTGTTTTGTACATGCAAATATGAGGTCTTTGATATCATTGTTGTATACAAGAAAACCTTAAATCTCATTTTTTTTATTAAGTAACACAACATCGTCCTTGTTTATTACAATTGGAATTACGTGTGCGTGATAGCATATTTATTGGACGTAAGAAGTAGCAATTGATTAACAGAATCCATCAACATTTACCACAGACATTGATTAAAAAATGCTTCGCGCCGTCAGAAAATTCAGATATCTACGGTCTAATAAATGAAACGGCACATATAGTCAATTTGGCCAATTTCTCAAGTCTACGCGAAGCAAAATCCTAATAATTATATTTATACGTATGAAACTCCTTATATGACACAACAGGCTCCAGGCCTAAGAATTCAAAAGATTCACCAACATGATATTCTAAATGACTGGCCAAGAATTACAAAACCAAAGAACAATTTACTAGTATCCAGGCAAGGCCAAACTTCCACTCGACCAGAATCAACATTATTCGATTGCGCGGGTGGTGGAAACAATTCTATAAATCAAATTTGCGAGCTTGAAGTAAACACAAATCCCATTGTTATTAACCAAACGTCGGGCAACATAGCAAAACTACCGTCAGTCGACCGGAATGGTAACAAAATCGTGGAAGAAAAAACAGCTGCATATACGATATTAAACTGAATTTTAACAGCGACAGAAATATCGAAATAGTATAATGCCTTTTAGTGAGACTTCCTCCTTTCAGACACATGTTATCTATGGTAAATTCTCCGCAGCATGGGGCAGCCAGACTATTTTGCCGGATAATAAAAATTTATTATGAAAGAAAAAATGGAGCACGTGGTACAAGATAGCTTTCAATTTGTGGAAAAATTCGCAACTTGAATTTAAAAGAGAAGAAAATGTTGTCCCTCGATAAAAAATCACACTTTACTAGTATTCCAATAAAAAACTCTAAATAGCCTATGTGAACAACTGCGTTTATCAGGAGCGGAAACACTGATAGAAGCGGACGACATAAGAGAACTTCTTTTATTATGTACATCCAACGGTCAATTCGTTTTCCACGGAGTCTTTTACAGACAAATTGACGAAATAGATGTTGGCAGTCCTCTTGGACCAGTATTGGCAGACATATACATGCATCCTTTAGAAACAACTGGATTAAAACCATGTATCAATGGAGTTTATTCGTACGTACGCAACGTTGACGATGCTTTCATGGTCGTTGAAAAGGATTAAGATACAAACGCACTGCTACATCATATAAACAATGTAGACCAAGTAATCAAGTTTAAAACAGAAGTAGAACAAGGCGGAAGTTTAACTTTTCTAGATGTAGGAATAACGAGAGATGAAGAGGGTTTCATCTCAAGGTCAGTTCACAAGAAATAAAGCTGGACTGGGCTGTATATCCATTATTTCAGTAGTGTGCCAAGGACGTACAAAAGGAACTTGATAATCAATTTGAGCACACGAATATGCAGGATTTGTTCACCGAACAACATTGAATTAGAGCTAAATTTGCTTCGCGAAGCGTTGAAAAATAATGGCTATCCCGACTGGTTTGTCGAATTTAAGTTGAGGCAACGTAACAAAATCGAGACCAATTTGGAGGTAAACAAAATACCTCAGAGATCAATGCTTAGTTTTTCCTTTGGAGGTTATCTTCCAGCTGATATCTTCAAAAAAAAGTAGTTCGAGCGACCAAATCACAGTTTCCATCAATACAGGTGAGAGTCGTTTTCAACACAACATTACTTGTGCGTACTAATGAAAACGGTAGCCTCTCAGTGACATAAAATCCTTTGTCTATATACAAATTTCAGTGTACCTGCAACGTTCAGTACATAGGCAGATCAAAAAAGAGGCTGGAAACTAGAATGAATCAGCATCTCCCTCAAAAACAATTGAAGAGGAATGCACCTCATACATAAGAATCAGCAGTTTGCGAGCATGTACTACTCACAGGTCATGCTGTTAGTAGTAACAATTTTTCAGTTCTCTACAAGGCAAAAACAGAGAAAATGCTTCTGGCTTTTGAAGCTACTGCAATCAATAAGCTGAAGCCCTGCTTAAACGTGCAGAAAGTAATTCAAAAAGAAATTAAATTGGACTGCAACAAAGACATAACCGACAGGCCTTAATAAATAGCCAACGCTTCTGCAAAATACGACACATACATCAATTACGGACGCAATTAAATGAAAGCGATGACACACCAAATGACATTACGCAAAAGTAGTGGTCTAAATTGCGCAAATAGAGTGGTCTAAATTTCGCAAACAAAGGCTAGCATAACGAAGAGGAGATTGGTTACGACAAATGTACAGTTGGGATTGGATGAACGAATATACTAACGAATCCAGAACAATGGCTGTAGATACTGGTAGAAATAAAATTTATTAATAAATGTTATTCCATGGAGTACGTTGTTTTGTTCTCATAAATACATATAGGCATATATACATATATATATATATATATATATATATATATATATATATATATATATATATATATATATATATATATATATATCTGCAATTAGACAATACATGTAAGTTTTACTGCGGACCGAAAGGGCTCGCGCAGAATTTTAGGCTCCAAGCGTCGTACAGGAAGGATATTGGGTTAAGGGGATAGGGACAAGGAGCTCGGCACATTTATCGTTAAAACGGATAGCACATCCGGTAGCCCCAATGTATCTGTAAATAATTTTAGTCAGTGCTTGTTGTTACTTTCAATGTATAAGTAACGTTTAATAACGTTGTAAAGGTCGTTATAATTTTCGGTAAATTAATTTGTACTTCCTATTTAATTAATTAATTAAGTTAATGAATTTTGTTAAATCACTATTTTGGACACAAGGAAAAGGCGTTCACTATGCCTAATTATTTATTCTGAATGTATTATTTATAATTTAGTGTACTGAAATAATTGTCAATGGTAGATGCAAGATTTTTTTAGCGTAAACTGCATAGTACAAAATTCAGCCTGCCAAACCTTTGTAAAATGTTTAACTTGGGGAAACGTGCAGATGAATCATTCTTCTGTGTCTACAGTGTTATATTTTCTGCTGTGGTCTACCCACCGGATCGCCAACTCTGGCGGTAAAGTATGAAATAAAATCTTTAAATTTTGTGTCACACGGCAATGACTGCCGGAGACAACGCACTGATTCACCTGTGCATTACTTTTTCGTAGTCTGATTTTAACATCAGCCTTTCTACTCGACTTCGTCGTAATACGCTGACACATTTCTACCGATCGATAGAGACCAATTTGAGCGCAACCGATTCTGAATTTTCCAATTCGGTCGAACTGGGCGAGCGTTTAATTTCTAAAACTTTGTCTGCTGGATCTAAGGAAATTCCTTCCAACTCCACATCGAGTTTATAAG
>JAQBSW010008537.1:0-33579 GCA_029291075.1 Eudiplozoon nipponicum
TTTTTTTAACCTTACGTTATTTTTCGTATTTGTCTCACGTGGCATAACCAGCTGTTCTTAGCTAACAATTGTGTAGCATTTTTGAACAGTTCTTTGGTATTATGCCATCTCTGAGGCAATGTTCGTGTACATATTTTTATGCAATTACCTTTGATTTTAATGTATATATTTTTACATTATAATGTATTTCTCACACATGACATTACACTGCCTATTTTGGTATGACCAGCTACTTAGAGCTAACGCTTTCGTGTAGCAACACTAAGTAGTGATCAGCTTCATATCATGGTACAGGCCACTTTCAATGCATATCTCAACTTTATCTATTTCACAAAGACCACTCTACAAATGCCATGACCACAACGTCGAGCACTTTAGCTCCTTTGGTCGTATACAAACACTGACAACGATCCAACCTGCTTAGGTTTTATCTTAAACCTGGCAAATTCAGAGGCGATTTACCTCGAAATCTTCACGCTGCGGCTCCAAAAACTTACACTGCTCTATTTTGCCTCACGTGCTATGACCGTCCACTAGAGCTAACAATTTGTGTAGCAATTCCTAGTGGTTACCTGGCATCATATCATTGTTGAAGCAACCAACAAGCATATTTAAGCCCAGCACTTATGGTTCATCATATTTTTGCTTAACTTGGTTCGAACTCTGTCATGCATTTCTTATCTAGCCTCGCAGAGAGGAATTTTTTTCCTTTTTTTTCAGAGAGGAAAGTGTTGTAACGACACAAATTAATGGCCGACATATTGCGTAAATTAAATTCAATTTTATTTACGTTGCACCAATGAGAAAAAAGCGAAACTTGCCGTTTAACCAATAGTGTGCAAGTAGGCATGGCATGCTATTTAAGCACGGCAATTTACCATGCAAGTCAGTCGTTGCAATTGCATGCTGCCTTCCGTCACGCGTGTGCGTTCTGTCGGCTGTCAATACCTACGCTGGTGATTTGATAGTTTCACCAACAATTGGCTACATCCGTGACTCATCTTGTTGCGGTATAACCAGCGAGACGAGCCAATTAATTGCAGAACCTGCACGACGTTATCCACATCGTGATTACAGCTCAACCACGGGAGCGACAACTCAACCAGAGTCCACCCAAGGCTCTAGGACATCTTCACACTCTGAAGACTTCAGGAGAACGCATTACCAGGCCCTCTTAAGGGCCCCCTATCAGTAACTAATCTCTATTCAGAGCACCTTAACCGAGTTTGTAACGTCGTACGGCATTTACTTGAAGCCGGGGCGTTAAAGTATTCAGCGTTTGGATGCAGAGCATTCGACATAAGGACTGAGAAAAGTTCGTTAAAGGGTAGTTGGTAAAACGAATGAGAAATTTATTTGTTCTAAATTAAGTGATAATTCTAGGAAAATTGGAAACAGGAATCTGACATCACAGAGGCTCTCTTATTGTGAAGACCAAGGTGCCTCTACGTACTTCATTCACACCAGTCAAAGTATAACTGGTCCTCTTAAAGACCACAAACTGTATCGCTTAACCTGTAGACTTTCTTAGGTGACACAGAACTCTTTCTGCGGCGTTATATGTTTGCTATTTGTCTGTCGATTATTTGTACAAAATTTATATTATCTTGTTAGCGGCTTATTTGTTATCACTTAATACGCGAGTCAGCTGATAATTTGGTTTTTGAGTGTTCGTTTTCTCCTATGTGTCGTTTACGTTATACAAGTAAAATTACCTGTAACCTATCAGAAACGAAAATGTGTATTCATTCAAAGAGAAATTTTACAAAGGTATGTCTTTAGTTACAAAATATTATAAGAATCGCTTTTATTTCATCAGATTTTACAAAATTGTATTACGCGTTTTCTCACTTTAAAGTTTGCTATTTTTGTTTCATACCTTAGTTATATATTTTAAATTAACCCTCTGGTAATTAGGATGAGCTTATAATTACGCATATGGAACAGAAAAATATCTAATGTATGTGTGCATATTTTTACTTAAAATAGAATACCTCTACTTGGATTCGAACCACACGTGTTCCATCAAATATATAGCATTAACTGAAAATGTACAATAGATAGAAGACATCACATAAGTATGCCTATTAAGTCTGATTAATTTTGTTATAGTCTATATCAACACCTGATCATCCTGCAGTAATATAATAATAATACATTTATTTGGCAACAAAGGCCAACAGGCCCAACAGTTGAAATGATGAGGTACAAATCAAAAGTAGGATATGTAAAGTTGAATGTAATTGTGACTAGCAAAGTATTTAACCATAGGGAGGAAGGAGTTGAGAAAGAGAAGTCCTTTCATCAACTTCGTGATAGTTCGTTCTGATGGAAAGGAGATTCCATTGGACTAGGAAGGATCGACTAGAGTACAGATCGTGAAGAGTCCGAGTATCAATGCGGGATTTGCAGGTGTCGGACAGACGAATTTGATTCTGAGTTAGAAGGCGATGGAGGATCTGCTGCAGAAGTCGACCGACGGAGTTCTTTGCCGTGGATCTCGAGTTTCTGTAGGGTAGTATTGACTAGGGTAAAGTCGACTAGATTGAAGCTTGTGTCGCGTGCAGGGATCACTGACTTCAGTTGAGCGAGGTTACGGCTGATGGAAAGCGTGGAGGAACCAGCGTCCGATGGATGCCGTCAGATGGTCCAGTAGGCTTTTTGAGTTTCCGATTGTTTGCTGAAACAAAAAGAAGAGATTTAGTAGAGCAAATTGTGGCACAGTAATCAATATTTGGATGCGGTAGAATAAAAATGGAATTTGAGAATCAGAGGCGAATAGTTGAAAGAAGAGGCTAGCCAGAAGAGACTTCACGCTCCGAAACTAGATAATAGCCTAGGGATAAAAGAAGTGTTATGGGTTAAGGAGGAACCAGTTTCGCTTCCAATCAGACGTCTCGCATAGGAATTTGTTAAAGATTGATTGTGAGCAAGATGCTGTAGAGTTACTGAATACGATTACCATGTCATCTGTATATTTGAACAGCTTGAATAGGTTGTCCTCTATCTGCACTTGAGCGAGTGTTTATGTTGAAATGTATAGGATCAAGTACGGAGCCCTGGGGAACTCCAGATCGGATAAGGGCTGACCTCGAGTGATTATTTCTGCCTTTTACAGTTGTGTAACTGTGACGGAGATAATAACTGATAAGATTGAGGACACTGCCGCTAGTACCACTGCTTAATAAGGCGGATTCAATTGCCGAGAACGACAGTGAATCAAAGGCCTTGGAAACATATTGGAAGAGGAGAGTGTATTCATGACCTTAAGAAATAGGAGAGTAGCAGTGATCAAAGACTGGCTAAGTTGGTGGAAGAAGAGCGGACATTCAGGCAGTCATGCTGATCGTTGAGAAGGCAGAAGTTATTTCGAGGGTTGGTGAAAAGGTTGATTAAGCTATATAGGACCCTGTCGAAGATTTTAGTGATAGAAGGGACGATAGTTATAGCGCGCAGATAATTTAGATAATCGCCGGCAAAGCTGGAGTCGTCCGACCGAGAGAAGTTTATGTATGAGGTATTGGATTTTTGTAGTAATTGGTGTTTGATGACTGCGAAATTTTTCCGAGTTGGGTGTTGTGCGGATGCGTCAGAGGAAGGTTAAGGTTGCCCACAACGATGTATTGATCTGAGTGTTAAGAGAAAAAAGTGGACATTAGTTAAGCCCCACGGTTGTCGTCGATTATTGAGAAGTTTGGTGGTCTGTAGACAACGCAAACGGAAAAGCTTTGGTCTAAAATCAGCAGCTGAAATGAAAAGATTTCTAATCCTAGTGAGTTCGATGTAAACAAATGTTTAGGCATGAGAGAGGTACGAACATAGGCAGCTAGACCACCCTAGAGGACAGCCACGTTTCAACAAGAAAGCACATGTCTAGCTCGTTAGAGGATAAAAATGCTCGCAGTTGTTTGATTTTTGGCGTAAGCGATCTACAATTGATAAGAATTGCTGAAAGGGATCCGTTAGACCGGGGAGGAGAAGCGGGCGGGTGCTTTCCGCTGGCGGCCGGAGCGAGACCTCGGGCTGATAAGGGTAACTGACCGCTTGTTGACGAGAATGGAGTGGTCAGCATCGATCTGGATTTCCTTAGTCTCACTTTTATCAGGCGGGTGAGGTAATTGGAGGATTTGAAAGCAGGACGGAGGCGAGTTATCTGGGCTCGAGGGGTTGCTCGGGAGCAGCGATGCGGGGTGAGAAGGGACAAGATCTGAACCGGAGCAGTCACAACTGTCCTGGGTTGTGTCGGTGTGGTTGGAGGAGGACGTTGTGGGAGATGGATCGCTTGGCCGCGGGGTCGTGATGGTCCAATGTTTTGTCGGTTTAAGGACCTCTATGTCGGTCGTGATAACGACTTGACTGAAGGATTTGTGACTGGCTCTGGAGATTGGAGGAGGATGACTGTAGTTGGGAGTCTTTTGTGGCGTGGTCGGCCACGACGACACGGTAAGGCTTGGGCTTGTTGGGTGGGAATGGTCTTGCTGCTTGAGCTAGTGGTGAAGGGGAGCCCTTCAATACGAGATGTGGTTAGCATGATAGGTCCAGAGGAAGGAGCATCACTGAGG
Organism: Eudiplozoon nipponicum; assembly: GCA_029291075.1. NCBI lineage: Eukaryota > Metazoa > Platyhelminthes > Monogenea > Mazocraeidea > Diplozoidae > Eudiplozoon > Eudiplozoon nipponicum. The sequence continues at coordinate 4,563 of JAQBSW010008537.1, forward strand.
ATGCCTCCATAAAATGACCGGCGTTACTTTGTCTGCTCCAGCCAGGTTAGGCATGTCTGGTTTCAGGAGAGGGCGGTGTCTGTCAGAGAGATTTGAGTTGACTGAGTTCGTCGTTGGACAGTCTTTTGTGGGAAGAGACCACAAAATCACGACCTTTGCCGGAGGAGACCTCTTTGAGGTGATGGAAATTGTTTCCCAAATGACTTATTAGATTTGAAGCAAGGTCATCCTTAGAGAATGGGGACTGCGGAGACCAGAGGAAGAGGTTGAGTTTACAGTGATTTCGTAAAGCAACCCTCCAAGCAACACCGTTCAAGAAATCATCAGCTTGGCGCAACCAATGTGGCTGCAACGTGGAGACAGAGGTTACCCGATATAGCTCCGAGTAATCCCTTGACATCCGCCGTTTGTCAGCGAGATTAGAAAGTAGCTTCTGGGTTAATGTAGTGGAGGCTGGCGAAAAAGTTGGGTTCATTATGGAGGAGTGTGATAGAGAGACAGAGAAAAAATGATATATATATATATATATATTATAACACTTCCTGTAGTAGAAAATTCTGATGGTTAAAGGTAAGTATGTATTAGGTGTATGCGAACCTAGTAACAAATTAGTTCAGTTGTGACCAGAAGGATAAACCAAAGGCAGCATGAACGGAAGTATAATCTCATGCACATTTGTTTCGTGTACTGGCGACTCATCAGTAGGAGCCGGTATTACGCCCTTTAACCACTATATATTTGGGTAAAGAATGTGGGATAATAGGACGGTACAATCTCCTATCCCACATTCTTCGACCAAATATATAGTGATTAAAGGGCGTAATACCGGCTCCTACTAATGAGTCGCCAGTAAGCACGAAACGAATGTGCATGAGATTATTCTTTCCGTTCATGCTACCTTTGGTTTATCCTTCTGGTCACTACTGAACTAATTTGTTACTAGGTTCGCAACACCTAATACATACTTGCATATATATTAGTTCTTCGCAAAAAGCAGTGTTTAACTGTTATATATTGAGTTAAAAGTAAGTCCTTAAATATGTAAGTAAATTCCAAGCAAAATGTATAAGTAAATTCCAAGTGTTTCCCAAAGGTGAGATTAGACGAAAAATCTAGATAATCTAAAAATAAAAACAAAATGAAACCCGATCTCAGTTCGAAATTAAAGAATTATAGAAATCTACGAACACGGCCTCTCCGGTTGTTGCGCTTTTCCAATTAGAATTGTGTACTCTACATCAAATAGTTATACAATTATTATAATAAGGATAGACAGTATTTTTAATGCATCGCTTTTATACAATTTTTACCGATATAAATTATATAAGATTTATCCTCGAGGCTCTATGACCCGATAATTGTAATGGTTTCGGTACAATTCGAGTGTATTATTATGCATAAGTGAGAACCATGACTAAATTTATAATAATAGCCCATATAATGATATAATGCATAGCTTTTTTCGATATTATAATGCAGGTTGTAGATACAAAAAATTTAAGAATATATGTTGATGATCATATGTATCCTTATCTTTTATCAGCCTTGAGAAAGTTTTGTCTTAATCAAAATTCGAAAGTTCAATAGGATCGTGTATTCTTCGTAGTTCATTACGTAATAAATAAGACATCTATGAAGGGGGTGTTTCTCTAGACCAGTTTGGCAATTGATTGTAAATTTTTGGAAAACAATACCTTTCACGCAAGATTTTCCACAAAAGGTGAAATCGCTGAATGCCCAAACCTAGTTCCTACTCAATTAACCTGTTTTTATCGGATTCATATATGCTCCTGTCCACTGATTCAAGTGGAATACATTCAAGTAATAGCACAGCCTCCGAAACCATAAAGTTTGCAGTGATACGAACTGTAATCTGCTGGCATATATGGTTCAAGACACAGGGCTAATATTTTGCACATCTTTACTTTGTACAGCTTCTAGTTTGTTTAAAAAACCTTTTTTCATTGTGTTCAAAGTAGCGGCCTAATCCGATGAATATTCATTTGTAATTGTATATCATTCGAAGCGCCTAGTTGCTATGAGTATATTTATCTAGATAACTCACAAAAGTGAGGCAGACTACACCTCTACACAACACCATTATTGATGAGTCAGATTTAAGGCCAGGTAATATCAGCAACATGAAAATAATCCTAATTAAATTCTTTCCTTTTACTGATTTTTAATGCTTAATTTTCTTCACTGTTTATTGTTAAAAATAATGTTATTATATACCTACTTAGATCATACATATCTAGTGTTATGTTATTTTTAGAGAACTTGATATTTTTTTATCTATTGGAAAGATTATTATTAAATAATCAGAAAATTAGCTACCTCGACCATTACAGGCCTTAATTTGTGAAGGCGCAAATATGATTTTAAATAAACTTGGCCCCAAGCTTGATCCTTGAGAAATTCCTCGTGTATATTTTAGTGGTCGTAATCTACAATTATTTACTTGAATACTCATTCTTTTATTATATAAATAATACCTAGGTAGTCTAATATGATCAATATTTAATGAATTTATTGCTTTCATAATAGAGTCAAAAGCTTTTGAGATATCAACAAATGGTATTAAAGTAATCAACTTTTTTATCGAGCGTACTTGCATGCTTCTACATGGAAAGCATGCCAGTAATTGTCGATCGGTCTTTCGTAAAGCCATATTGTCTTGTATAAGAATCGATCGGCAACGTAAATTCTAAATGATCTAGTTTCTGTCGTTCTATTATCTTAAAAAAATGAAGGGATAATAGAAATCAGTGTATAATCATTAGCACACATTGACTTACTTATCTTAGGCAACAGTTTAGCTATTGTCGTTAGAATATCGATTGTTATTTTTTGAAGTAGGTCAGCAATCGATATACCAATGTATTCTTTTTGTTTTTCAGATTATACATTTAAAATATATTTTACCAATGCTTTACTATCAGTAACAAGTTCTGATTTTTGTTTATCCGAGAGATCAGTTACATCAGTAATATTGCTTTCATTCTTTGTATTACATATCAAATTACCAAATAGTTCATTCAATTCACAGAGGAATTCATACTCAGTTTTATCCACTGGTAGTATGAGCTTTAATTTACCTTTACTGTAATCATTTAGATTTTTGTTTCCTAATCTAGGATTGCTCTTTAGTTTAGGTAATATGATACGTTGTAATCTTTGACTAATTTACAGTATTGATGAATCAATTTCATTATCAATCAAATCTAACCCTATTTTTAATACTATTGATAAGACTAAATTGCAACATATTATCTCGTTTAATTATTTATTTACATAGATTGCCATCTATTTTTCAATTTGGTATCCTTAAATGTGTGAAATAGATTATGTAATAAAATCGAAACGGAAGAAACAAATACATAAATTTTCATACAATAAAAACATTAATAATCAAACATTCCATTTAAATTCCAGTTAATTGTGGAACATTGCACATATGCAATCTCAAAAGTAAGTTTGTCTTTTGCTACACATGTTGTCCCATCCTGTAATAATTTGTGTGTGGGAAAATTATCTAAATTAATTTGCAACTTCATAACTGTGCCAGTCAAATAATCATGATTTAAGCATGCCAAACCTCTAGTTGGTTCGTTTTTAATTTGCTTTAGGTCATGATTAGAGAGTAGATTGGTTATTTCAAAGTCATGCAATTTTATTAAAATTGCCAATGCGATCAAGCAGGCCAATCAACTTTAGAATATTAATTTTAAATGCTTAAATGAGTAACTTGGAAGTTTAAACATTTTATTAAATCAATTAGATTTCTTTTAAATTTCAGTTTTACGATTAAGAAATAGAATTGATGAGTAAAATTTAATTTGAATCCAATATCAATTTAAAGGGAGAGCTGGAAACTATAACGATTGCTTTGTCAATTATTATAAACTTACCACTATTACGCTAAAATTAAATGATGATCTCGTTTACATAGGACGAGTTTTACGGTAAAAGTGACAACCAATTCAGTGTCCTTACGATATATAATATGAAGAGTGAACGAAAAATGTGTTAGTGTAATTCTTCACTGACTAGGATAAACTTCATTTTTAAATGCTAAATATCTGAGATAATTAAAGAAAAATATTCCATGAAAGGGGAACTTCTAGACTTGGCAAAATTAAGATTCAATGATTACTAAAATATTTTCCATGAATTCAATGATAATAAATAAATTAGAATGTCTTAATTTGGATTCGAACAACATATGTTCCGTCAAAAATTTACAATATGAGGAAATGTGCAATAAGAAAAAAGCAGTCACATCGCAGAAATATATACAGTATGCTTCATTATCACAGTATAAATAAATAGTAATCGTTTTTATTCGCTGTCGCGTCCAATTGTAAGCCCTACAGCTCAATGACTAACAGGTGCTAAATCGAATCATGATACAGGTACTACAATAGAGGAAACATACAATACCTTCAAATTAGTATTTTTTTAATTTTAAATATCTTATCCCGAATTTCAAGGGATCATCCTGATTACATTTTTCATATGCCAGCACAGATCATTTTAAAATTCATCGTATCTCTCAAATGTACTTGTAACATATAGTATATTGTTTGTAGTTTTGAAAAAAAAGTTTACCAGCCAGGTTCCCAACAATTGGCGGCGTGATCACTATTCTCTGTGTCGGTTGTATATATCATTTTAGATCATCAATCGGCGACTTTTACGGTATCACCTATCGCTCTTCGACTGCAGGGTGAAGACAGGTTTACGCATTGTATATAATGATAGCTTAGGCAACATGTCTGACCAGGTTAGTATGAGAATTGCAGAAGCGAATGTAGGTTTCTCAAAACTTCGCCATTTAATGAAAAGCGCAGGTATTTCATTCTGCCTTAAAGGTCGTATTTACAATACATCTGTACGCGCATTTTTATTATGCGCTAGTGAGACTGTCTCTTACAGTTTATGATTTTAGATACTTGCAGTCATTCGACCACCGTTATTCGAGAAGCATAGCGTATACAGGTTATCTACAATGAATAATCAAAGTTGACATTTGTATATGTACTTGTGGATCGTCCAACAAGTGCTCCTCATTAGACAGAGAAATATGGCTCCATCAACTACGTTGGCTCGGTCACTGTTTGCGAATGCCTTAAATTCCATTGCCCAGAAGAGCATTATTCTCTCAGTGCCAGGCTAGCGTAATAAACGAGGTGGACAGATTTTAGCATGGCATAAACAGTTAAATTCAACTAAATCTAAATAGGGTAGTATAGGACTCTTTTGTTTGCCAGGATGGGGTCCACGTGCGCATCATAGTTCATGGCTGGAAATCCAGCGCGATATTGAATCGAGGCGAGTTCAGTCGCGATCTCGTTGCAGATTTCTATCAATCAACTTCGAAACTTCCTTTTATTGGTTGGTCAGAGATGGCTGCAAGGGTTGCTTTTGTTTATAGCTTGATAAATTGAAAACCGCAAAAAGGGAGTATTGCCGATATTACCTTGCCTTAAAGCTGTGTGTTATGTAGGTAAATATACTCACAGTTACCAGATTCTGCTCCTTATTAATCATTCTCCTTTATTAATTTGTCTCTACATCATTATTTATATTGCTATTATCACTTTTATAAAATTTTCATGTTTGTTATTTTTCTTATGGTTATAAGACAGTGAGACATTAGTTACAAATGTCTTTTGTGAAATTGAGGCAGCGATATGCTATGGCATGTATTGTCCAATTCATGTTTGCTTTCGGTATATTCCACTATTTTGACTACCATCAAAACAACACGTCTAGGAAAAATTGTCTTAAACTGACGAGTTTCGCGCTCACAGATAAACTTATTACGGTATTCCACGTTTCTGAATCCGTTTCTGCATCTTTATTTATGACTATGAATTTTTCATAGAACACGATTGTGCAATATGGAGATTAAAAAAATTGATTTTGTTTGACAGAATTTTTTTAGCAAGCATCGCTGTTGACAAAACCATTGATTTATTATGTACGTTCAACGATATTACCCATCCATCATTCCCCATGCTTACAACTCACCATAGATTCGCATCAATAAATGAATTAAATAGGCTCAATTTATTTGAAATAGTCAGTATTTCACGAAAATCGATGATGTAACGATAAACATTCATTTAGGTAGTCTACTAGCTGATGTTTACGTGTTCTATCTGGAAATATCAAAACAACAATGACATACCAAATGTTGCTATGCATACCTGACATGCGGTGATGATAACTTCATAATCATAAATGAAGAGGTAGAACAAATGATAAGCTTAAAGATGTCAGAAACAGTGGCTGTCGTATTCAGTTTCTTTGTGAACTCGAAAACCGTCAGTCTAAGGCAAATTTTCGTAGACTTATTGTTTTGAGACAGAAAAATGGTAGTCTAAATAAAATATCGTCAGCGGACATGAACCGGACAGTACATCCCGTATCACAGCGCTGTCCCATTTTCACAAAAGGTAACTTAAATATGCAACTTACCATACAAAAAAGAAAAAAAATTATCTCAAGAATCTCTCTGTCTAGAATTGACTAGGTTGAAAATAATTTTTGTTGGGAAACTGAATTTTTGATAGGCTTGGTGATGCAATATAGACATACAGAAAAGCTTGTCAACTATGAATTTAAATGATAAGGATTCTGCATTCAAACTGTCAAACATAATTTTGTTGACAAATATCATAGCTGTTTAAGAGGCTGTGTAGGCGACCTAGGCGATTATAAAAGAAGCAAAATTAACTTCGTGTAACGTGTTACTAGATTATAATTAAATGGGCTGTCATACTCTGTTTACTAGTGGGCAGAAAGTCCCTCAATCTAAAGAATTTTAATTCCTACGCTTATTGATATTGAAGCTGGAAAAATATTGTCTAATCATGGAAGTATACCACAAATATACATGAACTGAGCAAAGCATCCATTACCACATCATAACACAACAAGGTAATTCTCAATTTCTTCTACAAAATAAATGAAAATTTGTTCTGTAATATTTCAATACTTGTTGTATTAAAAAGTAAATTTTTCGAAATCGGCTTTCAGATATGTTAGTTCAAACACTTATTAAGCTCAAATAACGAGAAAAATGGAATGAAATGGCATCCAACCAAAAAACTATATGCAATTTTTCTTTCTAAAGAAGACGTGCCGTCAAAAATATTTGCTCGTAGAATTAAAAACTCAGTGACTACTAGGGTGCCTAGTATACAACTAATGTTCGTTTATGCGCCATAACACCTAATCATCAATGCAAAGGATATGCTTCCTCCAATCGAGCAGTCCAATCTTGTTGATTACCAAAAGTGCAACAGACGCTCAATTGGCTGTGTGAGCCGGACTGGCGCATTTATGAGAATATTAGAAAATCACTTTTCAAATCGAGCGGGTTTCTCGATTTTTTCAAAAGAAGAAGTGACAACGAGTTACGCACAGCGGAAGCTGGTGTATACTTAAATAGTTTTAATTCTCAATTTCGGTGTACTATAGCATAAATTGATATCCATCATGTTGGTACCATGTACCGACTCGGAAACCATAGTGTTAGTACCATGTACCTATTCGGTACAATAATGTTGGTATCGGTTACTGACACAATAGCCATAGTGTTAGTATCTTTCACAGATTCTGTATATATATTATATAGTGTGAGTTAGCGTTGAAGTCGCATTGTCGAATATATGATGTTAACTTCACTACTGCAGGTTTACACATTCCTCTATGAGATTGTACCGTCCCCTTATCCCACATTCTTCACCAAAATATATAGTGGTTAAAGGGCGTAATACCGGCTCCTACTGAAGAGTCTCCAGTAAGCATGAAACTAATGTGCATGAGATTATACTTACCGTTCATGCTGCCGTTGGTTTATCCTTCTGGTCACAACTGAACTAATTTGTTACTAGCTTCGCAACACCTAATACATAATTGCATATATATTAGCTCTCCGCAACGAACAGTATTAAACTGTTGAATTGTTTGTGTGTACGTGTGTCAGCATTTGCCTTTTCTTTTACACGTTTCTTTGTTGAATAGCGTGTTTATTTAATCGAACTTCATTCTACTTTCTTTCCAAAACTGTCTATGGATGTACCAGATATTTTGGTCGCGCTGAGTTCTGATAAAATAAATCTGATCATTTTAACCGTGTTATATATATATATATATATATATATATATATATATATATTCTATATAATAAATTTACTATGCAATAAACTGTTTATTTTAAATTCCAGTTAAATATATACGTAGTTGATTGTAATTACAAAAGAATATAGTTTTTGTATGATATGTTCGTGCTATATTCAATGTAAAGTAAGGACAATGTTTTAATAGGGAGTTTGCCTCATCGATTTAGTAACCTGCTATTTAAGGGCAGCATAGGTGATAACGTTTTAAATTGGATTGATAAATTGTGTTTGATGAGGTGGATGGTTTGCAAAGTTGAAGTCACAAATTATAATTCTGTATGTAAAAATGTTTTCATTAGTATAATTTTCAATCTCATTTGTAGATGTTCTGTCAGTTTGGGCATCTGTTGCCAGTGTGCATTATATAAATCCAAGAATAAGCTATTATCTGTGGATAATACTTTAAATTTAAGCGATCCTGGTTTGTTGTTAGAAATGTATAATGCAACGCATCTGGATGGCAATCTTTCTACGCATATCATTGTAATTTGGTATTTGAATTTCGAAATTAACTTGTTTATAATTAACTGATTCTGATAGGGAAATAGTGGTTGGTTTAAATTCAATTCTTAACACCAGTAAATATTTTAGTCTTGGAATCATAGCTCTTGAATTTGGATAAAATGATTGAAAATTCATTGGAGTTAAATTGAATTGCGTGAATTGTTCTATGCTATCTTGAATAAGTTCTAATAATAGTCTCCAGAGTATTTTACGTGAACAGAAATATCGGCTGCACAATGTGAATGCTGTTACGAACATTTAATCTTTGTCGTTTTCGCAATATGCACATGAAAACCGGAGGTATTATTTGTTAAACTTACATAAATTTAAGTTTCATTTTTGGTCGGTTTGAGGTCATGCTCTGATGATGACTATGCAAAGCCTAAACACATCAGTACGTGCTATTGGCAGAAGCTTTTCTATATTTTACGATTGCAGGAATAAATTGATATTAGTGCTTATCTTAAGTAAGAAAACATGAGTAAAATAATTGTTATCACAGCACGCGAAATAATAGTTTATTCATTTGCTACGCTTATTATTTTAAAAGTATTTATTGTATGTTGATTGTTTAACATGGGTTGAGTTTTTTGACAAGTTGTTAAGTATTTGAGGATAGCATCTATTTATTTATATTGAAAATAATTGTTATTTTAATGATTAGCAGTCTAGTTGTTTTGAATACTTCATTACGACACGTTTGCTGCTTCTGGATTTGATTTACGAAAAATATTTGAACTTTAGTGCAAGTTTAAAAGGTAGATGATTGCGAAATATTTCTGTGTGCAGTAAACAATGTCTAGCAGTTAGATACTGTTTGTTATGGAGAACTAATACACATGCAATTGTGTATAAAGTGTTATGCATCAAGTGAAAAATTAGATCATATATGACCAGAAGGATTAATCAGTCAGCATGAACGGAAGATATAGTCTCAAGTGCACATTCGGTTCGGGCTTAATGGCGACTCATTAGTAGGACCCGGTATTACGCTCTATACTCACTATATATTTTCGTGAGGAATGTGTGGCAATTGGACTGTACAATCTCCTATAAGAATGCATAAACCTGCAGTAGTGGAGCTAACTTTATATGAAATCTTCGACAATGCGATTTTACAGCCAACTCAATATATATATATATATATATATATATGTATATATATATATATATATATATATATATTGGGTGTTGCGCTTCTAGTAACATCAATTCAAATATAATTAGAACAATAAGCCATAGTCAGCATGAATGTAAGGTATAATCTCAAGTGAACATTCGTTTCGTTTGAATTCGTATCTAACTGTTATCTATTTAATTGAATGATGTCATGTTTACCGTGAAAAGTAATAACTGATATCGAGCGAAGCCACAATGTGTGGATTTGCCGGAGTAACAGGTGCTTAGAGGTAGTTGTATTTCGCAATTTTGGGGAACTTTAGCATACCTTGAAATCCATTGTGCTGGTACCATGTACCGACCCTGCAACAATGGTGTTGGTACGATTTATCGACTACACAACTATTGTGTTGATACCGTCTACAAGCACGATGTATATTATATATAGTGAGTTGGCTGTGATTTCGCATTGTCGAAGACAATATGAAGTTAACTCCACAACTGCTGGTATACACATTCGTGTAGCAGATTGTACCGTCCAAATGTCCCATATTCCTCACCAAAATATATATTGCGTATAAGGAGTAATACCGGCTCCTAATGATGAGTCGGATGTAAGCACGAAACGAATTTGCATATGGGATTATAACTTGCGTTCCTGCTGACTTTATTATGTGCGCAACACGTAATACACAATTACATATATTAGCGCTCCGCAACATACAGTATCTAACTGCTATATATCCGATGGATGTTGGCGCAGATCGTGAAAATTTTTGGATTCAAATAAAATTATATGTAAAGATGGGAGGCAGTGTATTAATTGGCGGCACGGCTGTTTTTCGTTATTTTATCAAAACTCATGTTGGAAATAGTACGGTATACTTATGAGATGATAGTTTAAAACATTTTAAGACGAATCTCATCTTGTGGTACTGTGAGCTCTTCCTTCTTTATTCACGAAATATATTTCGCGAGCAAGTCAATATATTTCTGTTTAACTCCTTTGTTGAATAAGACGTCAAGAACCCGCGATCTGTCTAATTTTGCTTGTAGTCTAAACGTGCTGCTGATATTACATTTTGATGATTTCTAAAATGTTTTTTCTGATAATTTTTGGGTTTATCTAGAATAAAATATTCGCTTTATTTCGTTTGGCACCTGTATGTTTATAGACTTATGCAATTTTGAACGTTGATTTATGGAATTTTTTGGTGTTTTATCTTTAAATTACCTTAGAATGTCGACTTATTTGTTGATTTCTTGCTTTTATTAAAGCAATATGTATATACAATTAAATTCATAAGTTGAACCACTACGGATTTTTTTTCGAGGTAAAAACCAATGAAATTACCGTTTTCCAACAAGGTTCAATAGGATCGAAACCGTTCTACTAGATGAATTGTCTTTTCTGCACTATACAATGATTAGTTTATACTGACATGTATGCATATGATGGAACTTCTACTTATATGAAGATCGCACCATCGATTTAAATAATTTTTCTCACCTATCGCATAATCAGTGTTCGTCTAATTATATAGGGTTCAGTATAGCTGCAATAGATTTGTGAAATTTTCGTCGTGTAACTTTTTAGTTTGATGCACAGTGAGCCACAATTGGTCTGGTCGATAACGGCGATTGTAGCAAAACGGGAACCGTCCGATTATAACTATTCTATGTCGGAGAGCAACCGCTTCAGTTTTCTTAAACAGTGAACTCAGTTTTAAATGTTGAATTGAATAATTATGCCAGATGCAGATGAATTTTTTTATCTGATGAAGCATAATGGCCACTGGAATTTCGAAACAAGTTGCTTAAGACAGACAGCACTTATCAGAATTGTGTGAGAGACCATCCAAATGAAGGATTATGATTATGATTAGTTAATTCCGACTAAAAATAGATGATATATTCCTTGAAAGGTATTTGTCTTTGCGTAGTGTTGTCATCGTTCTAGCTGATACCACAATTGACGTTTACGGGATAAATGATAGCACTCGTAGGTCTAAAATATTGATTCCTTTACATTTTCAGGTGTTCTGCTTGTTTTTTAATTGATTGATGGGTTCTCACTGGTCCCGTGACTTTGAAGCCTTCGATATTCTGTTTGTCTGAAAATTATTTTGAATACAGGTTTCCAGTCCTATCTTCAGGGTTGACACAATACTCAAATAGAATTCAACTTGTGGCTAATGTGATATCCTAATTCAAAACAGATTTATTTATATTATTTTCACTTCATATTTTTTTGTCTGCCAAAATATTCAGCCTAAATAATTATCTTCTTATACTATACCTGAATCTACTCCCCCCACACACAATAACCTATACACGCTTATTTTTATACTCTTATCTAAATTGGCATTTATAGAATAAATTATACACACCTATCTGTGATGTCACGAATTTTTAAATTGCTTTTCCGGACGCGTAGAAGGATCAACAAGATTTCCATTTCCATTATATTACAGTAATCCTCAATAGCCGGTTTACTTAATCTCATCCTGTTTTTAATAGGTCATAGAGAGTGTGAGGTTAATAAAACTTTTGTAGAATATAGTATTTCTCCAACGTTTGAACAAGACAGGATTTGAGATCCACAATAATGAATATTATTTCAGCTAAATAAACCTTTAATTATACTCATATCCTGTATAAATTTAATGTTTTATTTAAATATCTGAGTACAAATCATATGCATATGTATGCATGTACAAGGAAGAATATACATATAAGCTACAGGGTCTGTTAAAATGATTTGCTAGTACATAATACATCAGCAATATATATATATATATATATATATAAAGTCGTAAGTCCATCCCCTCCTCAACGTGGTACGACGGTGTCAACCATGTCTCGATGGCCGATCGTACATGTGGGCTAACAGAATTATGGCGGTGTCACCAGGGCGTGGTGGATTTCCGACCGGCAATCGGATCTCCTATAAAATACCAGATGAGCCCGACGACAGCACCATGACTCGGTGTGTGTTCCCCGCCACAAAAGGGTTCAACAGCCACAGGATTACATGGACTCCTGGACAGTACCCCGTACCTCCGGATGGCGAATGAGCTCTCAACAGCCACCGGCAACCATGCAACTTACTGCTGCCTTGCAGACTGCGCTTGGATGTGCAAAGGCTAGAGGTGCGTTCTCGATCAAAAAGCCGAGTGGTGAGGGGACACCACTTGTACCAAATTCCCAAGAAACTCCATGAATATCAATGGAGCCGGCTTATCCTTCAAAAGGAGTCAGCCGCAGTAAAGTAAAGTAAAGTAAAATATATATAAACAAATATCTTATATATAAATATTCATTTATATATAGGTTAGAGTGCACATAAATGCATGTTTAGGTCTTCGCGTGTGTATCGGTTTGAGTGTGTGGGTAGTTTCGTGTGTACATTTGAGCATTAGAGCAGACAATAAAAATACTTTAGAAAGTAAAATAAATATAGTTTTGCCTTAAATTAGCATATCAAAGTTGGTCTTTGGCGTTCAAAAACGTTACTCATTGTGTATGGAATATGATGCTTTCCAACACACTGCGAAAGGTTGTTTCCATATTTCGGCCTACACTTTTAGTCATTACGGAGAAAAGAATATCTAAGAATGATTGGTTTAGGTAGACCATTCTGATACAGTCTTCTGTTAGGAAAACTTTTCTTTGAAAACATTTCCGAACAAGCAGTGAAAGGACGGCCTTAGAGTCACGGGACCAGTCAGAACCCATTAGTCAATTAAAAAATCAAGTTGTGTACCCGTAAATTTAAAAATAAATTATTATGTGTTCTTATGTAGCCCAAAAACAGCTTTGAAACACTTATTCGTTATTCAGTGGGGGTGCATTGGTTTTCAAAATTATGACTTCTTTCTTTCTAAATGGATACTAATATTACTTATAAACGCTTATATATATATATATATATATATATATATATATATATATATATATATATATATATATATATATAGCGCATATATAAAGAGCCATTGACATAAATTAACACTGTTCTTGTTATATCTATTCCATGTATGCGCATTTTTTGTATTCATTATAGTCATCCTGCGAGGCGTTTGTTGTGGGCAAGGCGTTTTGCTTTGGTAGACATGCTCTTCTACCTGCCTACCACTACATTGTGCTGCATAGGATCTTGTCGTGTCGACGATGTCGCATTATGCGCCTTTATCACAGAGAAGCCGCTCTTGATTTGGCCAGCAGTTCTGTCAATAAAACGAAAAATGATACTTATGATGCAGTGCATTCTTTTGACAATGAAGGTAACTTGCGCGACAGGAAGCAGAAATGTGAAGCTAACGAGTGCCTTACGCATTTTAGAAGCGACGTGGAATGTCTAGCAGAATGGGACACTACTATTAGCTTTTCATCACAACCGTTTCATAGCCTCACAAGATTAATAAAAGCTGTATTATATGGTCTGTCATTGCAGCGGAAGCAAGGCAATAGTTTCGCCAGTACATCAGGAATGAAGCCGTCTGTTGCAGCTGTCGACTCGTCCAGCTCATTTCCACACTTTTCATCGAATATATTTTCATTTAGCGACTCCTGTAAAAATTTTGTTTATCCCGTTTTGAATAGTTTGCATGCTAGTGTTGAAAATGCAGACAACAAAGAGCCATGGGTGTGCCGTCATCATGCTAGAGAACTATTCGATTTGTTATATTATGGATTTGATGATGATGATGATTTATCGCCCTTAAATAATAATGAAGAGGCCAAGCAAAAGCAGCGAGTTAAGCAACGTTTTAATCAGATTGTTCCTATTGGCGTTTCGATGTTTTATCGTCAAATGAAAACAGTTTGTTCAAGTAAATTAACGGTAAATTCGGTTGGCTGTAAACTCAAGTTCAGAAAATTTTTAGCTACCTCTGGTTCGTCAACTGCTATTATTGATTATGATGTGAGTAATGTTTTGAAAAATTTGCCTGTTGATATAAATATTTCATTATCAGATCCGCAGCGCGTAGCTAGGGCAAACAAGCGCTGGAATGCGTTCTATGAAAGTGATGCATTAAGTTCTGATAGGCAACATTCAGCGTGTAATTCACATAAAATGGTTGCTCATCATTCCAGTGCGTCCATGGACTTCCAGATTTCTGACAATACACCGTATAATAATTCCCCCCGACATTCCCCCTTTTCAGTTGGAGAGACTGAAGCATTTAAATTTTACGCAACTCGACGCGCTTTGCAGTCTGGTCGCCACGTGCGTTTTGTTGCAAGCACTCTTGTTACACCGAGCCACCCTTCTCCAGTTACGGCTATCTACCCACTAATTTGCTACGCTTCGGCGAGACAATTGTCAAGAAGTTCACGCGATTTGGCCTTTGAGTGTCTGCTGCAGCACTTTAAACTATCAGGCGTTGCCATTTGTAGCACTGTGGGGATATGTCAAAGCGCCATTGACGTTGAAGATAGAGAAATATCTGCTGAAATTTCCGCCAAAGCATTACTTATTGATGAATCCTTCGACGCACACCAGCCGTGTCCAGTTGTAGCGGCGGTGGAGGACAAAATGAGAACCAGCCGATTCAATCAGGCCGTAGAAACACCTATTGCTAAGGTTAGCATGTTATGTCTGGAGCCAGTTGAAGTAGAGTTACGGACGCGAGCGGCCAATCGGAAACGCGCAAAGCGTCGTCGTAGACGGCGTCGCCTCGCGCGATTACCTGACTGCGAAACTTCAAATCCAAACGTCAATACCATTCACTGTCATTTAGAAATGGAATCTTTATCGAAAGTACAACATAACGCGGGCGTGGAAACTGAGTTAGAAAGAACTGAATCCGCTAATTCGATGCCATCGATTAGTCCTCTACTGCCGTGTCGCGGCGTAGAGTCCGGCAATATGTGTGCTATCCAATTGATACTAAAGGGTTATTGTAATGATAGTCGAATCGTGTGACTAGCACTGTACTTTTAAAGAAAACCGTCTACATGCTGATAATATGAAGGTAGTAGAGTTTCGTCGGATATGAGCCAAACACCTCATGAACGAAGTGGCAGAGGCTACGATATTGCAGTTCAATAGGAATTACTTGTTTGGCAGCATTAGCAATGCTGAATCTGCCGGTTCTGATGGGGCTTTTAAATTGAAGTAGTGCAACTTCACCAGCATCCACAGCGGTAATATGAATAATAAATATTTACTATGATTTCGGCTTTAATAGCCTGAACCAGCTACTTAGAAGAATAGATCAGTTGTTGGAACTATTTCTCTATGCAGGTGATTAATATCTTCGTCTCTGTATTCTTGAGCTTGAGTGTGCATTTCAGTATGTTTGCGTGTGCGCAGGTATGTGTATGCATTTATGAACGCATTTACATATGTGTATCTGTTCTTTTTTGATGTTATACGTGTATGAATCTTCATGTTAGAGAGGCTAACACATCATTTTTATCGGATTACATTCTGACGAGATCTTACATGTATACAAATTCTATTGTGTTGACGCATATAGTCGCTAAATGTAGCTTTTATATTTATTTAGAACAGCGGTACCGTATTTTGACTTTTCGCGTTACGTATTTATTCATTTATTTTTGCATATTTGTTTTCAATCTTTTCCTACATTATATTTTATTATGGTTTTATGAAGTAGTAACGTTTATATACGCCAGATTATGTCAAATATATAGTTTTTTTCGTTTTGCATTCACTGTGGTTATACTTTGAGTTATGATTTACAATGTCTTTTGTGTCTGTATTGCTTTCTCCTCGACTGTATATATTACAACTTGATTCCGTTTTACTTGTTATATTCTTTAAACAACCAGATATTTTTTGACCTGTACATATCGAACATAAAGTTATTAATTTTTTCAATTGTCTTTTGTCTATCTTGCTTAATTTGAAACGTCATCACCATCATCATCATGTCCAACCATACAAAAGTCAAAAGTGACTAATGTTTCACTGCCATATGACCATAAAGTGTGAAAAATTTATATAATTGAAAAATGAAATAATATATCAGACAAATTATTATTGAGATTAGAGATAGAGAGAGAGATAGAGAGAGAGATAGAGAGAGATAGAGAGAGAGAGAGATAGAGAGAGAGAGATAGAGAGAGAGAGATAGAGAGAGAGAGATAGAGAGAGAGAGATAGATAGAGAGAGAGATAGAGAGAGAGAGATAGAGAGAGAGAGATAGAGAGAGAGATAGAGAGAGATAGAGATAGAGAGAGAGATAGAGAGAGATAGATAGATAGAGAGAGATAGAGAGAGAGAGATAGAGATAGAGAGAGAGAGAGATAGAGAGAGAGATAGAGAGAGAGATATTTTCTATAACACTAGGTAGGGGAAGTTTGATTTTGGATGTAGCCTCAGCTAAGTCATTTACGTTCTATATATATATATATATATATATATATATATATATATATATATATATATATATATATATATATATATATCTTAACTCATGTACTCTTTCTATGTGCAAAAAAACGAAATTTTATCAGACACAAGAAACATTCCTTTCGCATTATCTCCTCAAGTATCTACTAATGAACATATCTTTATATATAAATTGGATGGCAAAACAAGATAGAAACATGTAAACATAGAGAGTGTGTGAAAAAAGGGAAACCAATCGATTGCGTGCGTCACATCCAGTTCAAGCTCAATGCCTGAACATATTTCTTCTGCTTGCATAAATCCGGCTGCAATTTGTTTATCTATTAGGTTTCGTATGTGGCTAGCTCCCTTTTGTTATTGCATTTAGTAATTATTTTGGATGCTGCGTCTGGAGAACATACGTTCGATATTTCGAAGATGTGTTGCGTAATTGCAGACGTGTATTCACCATTTGATTCAAAACAGGCGTTTAAGTTGCAATTTTCTCTCATTCGAGTAATTAACCGTCTGGTCGATTGGCCTCCTTAAGTTGATCGACAATGTATATTGGTAAATAATATTTGATATCGACATTAACGGCTGTTTCTCTTTGATTGCTGGTAAAGGGAAGTTTGTTACCCTAAATAACACTTGCAGTTTAGCTGCATTAAATGTGCGTGTTAATGCTGCTTCAACTTGCTTTTGAGCCATTCGGGAAACTGCATCCCCCTTAAATGGGATGTTTAAGAAGACTGTTTTCTTTTCTGGCCCGTAATACGTCTTTTTCTGTTTAATTCCCATTTTAATAATTGATTCAATTAATTGTCTGGGATTGCCATTAGACATTAAATCGTTAATTGCTTTATTATATTCATTTTCTTTTGAATCTTGACTAACCAACCTGTCAATTCTTGAAAAGCAACCACGGACTGTTGATTATTTATATTGAAATTGCACGAAACTGCTGTAATGTATATACTGTGCAGACCATGTTGTTTTATGATAAATTGTTCTGTTTAATTTACAATTAGTTTCTTTCTTTAATAGTATATCTAGGAAAGGCAGACAGTCATCTTTCTCGTGCTCTGACATGAAGCCAATATTCGTATGTGCTTTGTTGAAACTTTGAAGCAATGTTCGTGATTACGACCTGTTCGTAAGGACAAGAAATATATCATCCAGGTAACGTATATATTGAGCACATTTACTTATTACATTTCTTAATGATGTGTTCTCTAGATGCCCTAGAAAAATCTCAGCCAACACTGGAGATAAGGGGCTTCCCATTGACACACCATCAGTCTGTTTGTAGATGCTTCCATTAAAACGAAATCGTACGTCTTTCGTGCATAACAAAATAAGCATGCATGGAGTGTGACCTGGCACCGGCGATGCTAATATGTCGTGTTCTACCGCTTTGACTATAATGTCAATGGTTTCATCAATTGGAACTTTTGTAAACAAAGACGTAACATCAAAAGATACCATAATCTTGTTTTTAACAATTATATCGTGAATTTTGTTTACAAACACAAACGAATCGGCAACCGAATAATTATCTTGTAGTTTACGTAATGGTTTAAGTAAACTAAATAGCCATTTAGCTAGTGCATGAAACGGAGAATTTACCATTGATAAAATTGGCCTCATAGGGAAACCTTTCTTGTGTGTTTTTGGTAATCTGTACGTTGTTGGTGTAGATGAGCCAACTGGCTTGAGCTTCTGTGCAGTGGCCTCATCAATAAAGCCAGCATCTGTCAAAATCTTAATTTCATTTATTACTTTGCGCTCCACCATGTCTATTTCATCTGATTTATCGTCTAGACGTTTGAATTTTGTATTGTCCTTTAACACGTTTTCCATCTTTTGTATGTAGTCAGATTTTTCCATTATAACTACGCTCTTGCCTTTATCAGCGCGTAGTATTTTGATGTCTGCATTTCTGCTGATACTTCTAAGCGCATTTAGATGTTGCTTTGTCAATGAATGCTGTTCTGCGCATTTAGACGGTTTCAAATGTGAAGCCTGATCAACTGATGTAGCCTTGAACCAATTTTTATAATCAATACTAGTGGGTTCCAAGTCAGCTGTTTGTCCAAATAGCAATTCAAATGCTGCCCTGAAATCAAAAGAATACATGCCAATATTAAACGTAATTATTATCTTAAAGTCAAACTTATTGCTGTTATCCATGATATTAAAATAGGATTTATTACAAATTATTTATTACAGCAAAGTGCATATGATCATCATCTCACTTATTGCCTCTAGAACCATTCTGAAAGTCCAACCTTGAAAATAGAGAAACCACAAAATATACCCGAAGGAAATTTGAGATCCTTCCCCTGATACCAATAAAAATAATAATTTGTGGTCAATGCAATAAATAATTATCGAAATTCGGTGCAGGTTATCGTTAAAAAATTTTTTTCAAAACAAATTTGTTTATGAAACCAGCGGTAAGCTTAAATGTCCAAAAATATAAATTAACCAACTATTAAAGTGGGAGGTAATTGACCTTCTCATACACCCTAATGTTTAAGATGTATGGTCACACATAACTCAGTCATCATTCTTCGGTTTCCTGTCAATATTACAGAAAGAATTTCTACAATTGGTGCTGGTATTTTGCTTGATTTTATTTTTAAAATTTCTCAAGCTCTTATGTTTTTGTATTTACGCTTCACTCCTTCATTAAGTTTGTTTGGTTCTTCCTCGTTTTCCCTCATCTTTGAGTTAGATCTACACTAAGCTTCTTAGCACTTTGACGGGCATCGTTCCTATATCTCTTCCTTCATCCAGATAAACTGTGGAACCCAGCTATCCAGTGTTACAAACTCTTCTGTGCCATTCACTTCTATGAATGCATTTTTATCAGTCATACGGTTGGCTTTGAGTACTGACTTATAAACGGAGTCAGACAATTTCGTCTGTTCTCGTTGGTTAAATATACATGTGACGCCAGCTATAAATCTGCAGATACATTGTGGTTTCATCTTGAACTTCCAATCTTGGTTGGAGCTAAACGACATATTTTGTTTCGTAGTGCTCCTGAATACCAATCAACTGAGCTATTGACCTAATCGCGTCAAATATGAACGTCTATTAGAAGATCTCCAAGTATCTCCAATGGCTCTCTATAAGCAAGCTATGTTTGGATGTTCTAACTGTTCTCGGTACCCATTTCGCATTGTAAGCAAAACTATAGGTAAATCATGTATCCAAATGGATCCACCATTCCATCCTAATGCAGACTTCAGTTCCTTGTGCAGCCTCTCAACCACCCTATTTGATCAGAGATTGTATGCACCTTTATATCTCACTTCAATCCCTATAACATTCAATGTCCTGAGAAATATTTCCGACATAAACGGACAACCACGAGTACTAGTTACCATTACCGGTAAACCATATCGTGATCTCCAATTATGCAAGAACATAAGTAAGACTTCCTGAGTTATATATTTTTGGATTGCTGCTTCAAACTGACGACTAAATCAATCAAATATTGCGAGTATGTTCCTCTGGACAGAGACTTTTGGCATTTCTGCTATATCGATGTGCATATGCATAAAAGAACCCGATGATATGCCAATTTTTTTTACTTCGGTCTTATTGATTCGCTAAACTTTTCAAGTTCGACACCATGCACATAGCTTATTCAAGCCTTTATGACATTCAACATTTTTGGCCATTCACATCTAACAGTGACTAACCTGATAGTTGCCTTAATGGGAGGGCGACCAAATTATGCAAATGTTGATTTACTTTCAATCTTAATTCCAACAGTGCATAGAGTCTAGTTTGGCTCCTGGATATTTTACACGTAACTCCAACCGTCTTGCTTATGTACGCTGATTTCTTAGCCAAGAGTGTTACTAAAAGATCAACAATCTGGGCTTCCATCAATCACTGGGTAAAGTCATTCGAAAATGCAATAGAGCGACAAGTGGCTACGGCCGGATAAAATTTATGTCTGATAGGTGTGGTCTGCTGAGAATGTCCGCAACCACATTATCTCTTCCTGAAAAAAGGGAAATGGTAAATAGTGGGGATTCGAATAGTTTTCCAGAGAATTACCTTTCTATCGGAAACCACACAACCATGAAAAATTGCATCCTTCGCCTTTATATTTTCCAAGCTTGGCATGCCTACGATGCTAAATGCAACACTCGCGTGTTCTTTGAATACCGTCAAGCAATTCGCCAATCGGTGGTTGGAAATTGATCTTTGACCACGAGAATTTGCCTCCCTTTGCCTGAATTTTCGTCTTTGTCTTTCAACAAACACATCCTGTCATAAGTTACTACATTCATTATCGAAGGCCAAGTTAGAACTTATACAATCCTGTGAGTTTCTTATACTACTCTAGTTCTAAGTTTTCATAAACCTCCAGGTTAGCTCTTAAACTAGCAGGTTATATTGTTATAAGTATACTGTTAACGACTTCTTGAGTGATAGGAAGCACGATATATTTCGCAAGTAATTTGACATAAGTTTCAGATGGAAATTAATTCCCTAACTTTTCCTGGCGTAAAAAGTTAGTCATCAGTTCGCTTCTCTCGGCTAGATACCGACTTTGAAGCTGGGCCTCTAGAAGCTAAAATGAAATAGATGGTTTATTATCCATGACAAATTTTCTGAATCTGGATATAAGTTCTTGTTCACTTTCTCAGGCAATGACCACCAGGCCGAAACAAGCATTTTCTATCTGCCGGTAATCATTCTTACTTTGAAAAACATTTTTACGTCATCAACCTAATTAGAATTGTTGTCTGGACTACACCAGGTGAGACTATTATTGCCATCCATATATCTTTCCACATATTGGATCCTGGTGCGGTCGTCATCCATTTTAGAGGCTCTTCGACCACTACCACAGGCGAGTCTCTGTGATACAGGATCGAATATCCAGTATGGTTGGAATGATCACCAAATTTAGAATAACTAAATTACTCAGCACCTTCTCTTAAACAAATTTTCTTAATTTCTTCGATCAACTGCACTGTATCCACTCACTTATTACTTTTATCCATTATATTAAAATAAGATTTACTAAAAATTAGTTATTACAACAAAGTGCGTACGCTTTATCTTCTCACTGTTTGACTATACAAACTTTCTCAAAGTGAAAACAATAAAAGCAACGAATCAACCAAAATTTCTCTCAAGCAAATTTTAGATCCTTCACGTGATATCAATTAGAATAATAATTACTAGTCAATTCAATAATTTATTCCGTGGAGGTTATCGTCATACAGGTAATCAGCTAAGTCAGTACCAGAACAAAGGAAACTACGTACAACTACAAGAAAATCTCAAGAGGATTGAACTGTAAAGTCAACAAAGTCAAGCCATAATATTCAAAAAGTTAAACAATGGAAATTCCAAATAAATTACAACCGTTTTTTTGAAAACACAACCTTGTTGATGAACGAAGCTGCAAATTCAAATTGGAAAAAAAATAATAAAATATATTTCGTTGGTCAATTTAAGGGTTACCAACATTTTTGTTTGTTGTGTTTACTTAGTAACGTTGAATAGTACTTAGGTTATGGCGCTACAGTCCACCCAATTGTGCTCGATTACACTAAATTGTTTACTTTCTTTAGTTTACCTTTTCATTTGTTGACATTTTAAGCAAACTAGGTAGATTTAACTGATTGTCGTGCATTTATTGTTTGTTTACATTTTAATTTGTTTTACTTTGGATATTGAGTTTTCTTCAATGTGTCGACTACGCTGTACAGGCAATACAGAAACGAAGGTATGTATAGCTTAAACATAAATTTCCGTAATGCGTTTCTTTTGTTGTGTTAATATAGATACCATTTGTTCAATACCACAGTAGAGTCCCTGAGACGCCAGGCTCGGATATCCAATATATACGGATTGATCATCCTATTTAGAATAATTATATTCCCCAACACTTTCTCGTAAGCTAAAGTTAACTTTAGGGAGATTAATTAACCCCTCAAATATAAATAAATCAACATTTTATATTCGGACATTTGATGTGAATGCTAATGTATCATAGACATCTAGAACGACTCTTAATATCGCATATAATTGTGCAAAGAATATGCTTTTTACAACTTCTTAATCGATACCAAGTTCGATGAATTTCGAATGTGATCTGTCGTTAAACTTAAATGGATGTTGGTTTCCAATCTTTTCCTGAGTTATACCTGAATCATCTGTTCTATCCGCTCGGGTTAGTACCGTCTTTGAAGTTCTTTCACATGAAGCTCAAATGAATTAAATGCTTCGGTATCCATAATGAATTTACTGGATCTAGATAGGCTTCTTTTGACTGTCTGAGCAATGACCACCAGTTCGAGAGAAGGATTTCTGTGGAGCCAGTGATTCTTCTTAGTTTAAAAACATCTTTGCTTCGTCAGCCAAATCAGAATTATATTCTGGTCTAAATGCGGAGAGTCTTATTTAGCTATTCGTATGATTGCAGGCAATGCTATCATCTTTAGCATACCTTTCCGCTATAGGATACTGGCGTGGTCGCCATCTTTGTTGAGGCTCTTTGATTAATGCCATAGGAGCCATTGCGATGCCAGGCTCAGATATCCTATAATTGCACAATTTTAATCTAATTTACAATAATTTAATTCCTCAGCACTTCTATTAAGCTAAATTTCTTAAGTCCTACGGTAAATTCCTCTGTATCCTCGCACTTATTACTGTTACAAGTTATGTTCAAATAAGGCTCATTACAATAAAAATTATTACCACAAAATGCGTACTTTCACCGTCTCAATCATTGCAACAAATTGCCTTTCCGAATGTGTAAGCCTAGAGAACAGAATATCCATGATTATTACCTGAAGTGAATTTGAAATCCATCTCTTAATATCAATTAGAATAATAATTTGTTGTCATTATCAATTATTTCGTGTCAATTTATCGCTTCGCTAAATGTCTTTCATGAAACAAATAATGTTAAGCCAGGAAAATTCAGTATACGTGTCACGCAACTCAAAATATCCAGAATAATTAATAAAGTCACCAAAGACAAGTCAAAATCTTCAACAATATGCAGAAAGAACTTTCAAAAAAATAAGATATTTAAAAGAAACTTTGTTTATGAAACTAGCGTTCACATCAAATATTCAATGATAATAAGTTGATTTAATTCTATATGCAGAGTTAATTAATCTTCCATTTGTTAGTTGATCTCCACAATAATCTTATAATTATCATTATTATTATTTTTAATAGAACAGATTGGAATATTTTGTAGTAAAGCTGCTTTAAACAACAATAGAAAAAAAACAAACTCAAGGTGTAAAATACAATATGTCTGTAAAATTTCAGAATCCAAACAATATATATTACCTAATTCGACAGGTAGCAAAAGATAAGGCAGCAGAAAAATTGATAATTTTCAATAGATTTATACAGAATTTGCGGTTTAAAACACAATATTTAATTATTTTTGTAAAACTGTACGATAATTTTGTTTGAAAACTAAAACTTACTTTTTTCAGCTAAAAATTAGGAGAAAGATAAATAATTTCAGATTCTTCAACAATATTCGGGTGGAGAAATTATTGTCCATCCAAAACAGTTTTAAAGAATACATAGATACCGAAAAGAGTTTGCAAATGAATGCATTGTCTATTTCACTTACTAAGCCAAGAAAATATATTTTGAAATGCGAACCACAAATTTTGAAACAATTATAACGTGTCTCGAGTTCAGCACTCAATAATTTAAACGAGACCATGTCAGGTGGTCTAAAAGACAGGTGTAAGAAGCAAATTATCAATCTGAATTATAACAAAGTCAATATAAGAATTAATATCACTGCAAGGCAAAAGTTTAGGATTGTATAAGGATTTCACATATAATATTAAACGGCCTGCAATTGCGAGAAAATAAAAAGGGATATTCACTTCATGCTTCCCCATATCCTTAGTTATCCATATTTCAACTAAAAGAATAAAGTCAAAATTACTGTTTCTAGCATAGACGAAAAAATCTACAAATGCTAGCATAAAACATTGAAAAACCAAACTCAAAAATCAAATTGTCTAATCTATCAATCAGTTTGGTTTCTTGTTCATCCTCACGCTGACTGAATTTCTGTAAACTCTATCTGTTTTTTACCATATTTAGCAACGTGAACATTATGCAGGTCCATTTAAAATTTTTTTTCATGGTACCACCGTCCATGCGTTCAGATTCGTTGACTTATTTCACTTTTCATCAGTTACTTGTTTCTATTCTAGTAATGGCTTGACATTTAAGCATCATGAAAATAAGCATGGTTAAATTCAGTCCTATTAATGATTTCTTCGCTTGTATTTTTACTATTAAACTTTAACCCTATTGTTTTAAATACCTTCGCAGATTATACATATCTAGTGTTATATTATTTTTAGAGAAACCAATCTTTTTTGGATAAATTGTAAATATATGCTTTAAAATATACTTTTCGTTGCAGAGTTATGTCATCTTTTAATTTATTTCCGCGGTAATCCATTGCGAGATAATTAATTACACATCTAGATCGGTTAAATCTTGATTTATTCACTTTTCCATGGACACAGCTTGTATTTTGCCATGACTGAAGGGTTCCCACTGGTCCCATCACTCTAGAGCCGTCCAGAAATATACTTTCAAAAATGCTGTTGAAACAAGTTTTTTCGAATTTTTCCCGACGTTTAGGAATTTCATTTCCAATTCCATCATCAAGGTTGACATCATACGTATAGTTAACAATATGTGGCAAATGGGATAATATCCGACTTAAATAACTGATAGCTTATACTCACATTGATACGCGAAAATAACGACACACACAGAAAAACCTACAGAAAATATGTGTGCACCGTAATCTAAATTGAAATTTATAGAATAAATATAAACTATCCGTACGGATTGACACACACGCCTGTCTGTGATGTCACAATTTTCTAATTAATTTTCCAGATGCGTAGAAGGATCTGCCAAATTTTCTCTTTCAATATATTGCAGTAATTTCCAGTCACGTACAATTTATGTAAGACTATTAGAGGTGAGATCTGCATATCTAATTATGCTTTCCACATATATGCAGTGCGGTTTGATCCTCGCTAGTCAGTTTGCCGTCGTACACTGATGATGATCATGGAAGGTCGAAACGCGTCAGTGCGTTGCAACTGGCGCTAATTTTGTTATGTTGTTCGACGACTGGTTAAATACAATGGAATTGGTGTTTACTTCAAGCTCGCAAACTTTATTTAAAGAATTGTTACCACCACCCGCGCAATCATTTATTGTTTTATTGCAGTAATACTCAATACCCGGTTTACCAAATCTCATCCTGTGTGCAATAGGTTGAAGAAAGAGTGAGGTTAGTAAAACCGTTGAAAGCATATAGTAGTACTCTAATGGTGGCAGGTCAAAGTAATTAGAATTAGACCCGAGAGGCAAAAACTCGTATGATGACTCAATTGATATCGTTGATCTAATCAATTAAGGAAGTTAAAATTTACATGGGAAGAAGAAGAAAGAAAATACGAATTATCATTTATGAATGCGATATTTATTCGAGTATCCTCCTGTATTTCTGCTCTAATCGCCTATTTGGGATCAAAATGGGCACTTAAAATCAATGATATTAAGAAGTAATAAAATAGTGGATCAAAATATAGGGTCAAGGATCCGATGAGATTTAAAATAATATTCAGGATAAATGTTTATCTGACAAAACAAATTGAGAAAATAATTAACGAGACACTTTTGATATTTAATGGAAAAATTAACCAGGCAAAACTGATTCCAGGTTGAATGGAAAAACTAGGGCGTTAGCATCGAAGTATAACACCAGAAAGAGAAATAAAACTCATCCACACTTCAGAGGTATATAAAATACCTTGTAATGGTTATAAACTCAGGATTATAGGTGAAACCATCCGTCCAATGAAGGTATGTTGAAGGAAATATAAAACTGCATGCAAATATAGACATAATTATGCTTCAGATCAAGCCATTCTATCAATGAAGATGGGTCATCAGATAAACTGGGATGGCTGTAAATGCATTGCATTATGTAACCGAAATTGATTAATCAGGTTGACTTGAAAATCAATTGAAATAAAATCAGGAATGAACGTTATGAATGTGATATATGTAGAAAGCATTAGTTCCCACATTTAATTAAGTCTTCTCCAGTGGCAGGAACGTCATTTGGAGAAATTAGAGTTAATTGTAAATCTGACTAAGAAACCGCGACTATGAATTTGAGATATATAACGTAACAATTTTGATGGAGATTTATATATTTATGTGTATAGAATGAGTATATAAATGTGTATTTTGACTGATATACTATATTTGTTGTGAATTGTGTGTACTAGAAGAAATTACATAGTTTCTTATATGTTTATTTAGATATACATAATATATATGGTATGTACACATAAGTATAAGGACGGATACTTAGATTCTTATATGTGATGTAGGAGGAACTCACATATATTATGTACTCAGGGCGTCGCCTCGCGCGATTACCTGACTGCGAAACTTCAAATCCAAACGTCAATACCATTCACTGTCATTTAGAAATGGAATCTTTATCGAAAGTACAACATACCGCGGGCGTGGAAACTGAGTTAGAAAGAACCGAATCCGCTAATTCGATGCCATCGATTAGTTCTCTACTGCCGTGTCGCGGCGTAGAGTCCGGCAATATGTGTGCTATCCAATTGATACTAAAGGGTTATTGTAATGATAGTCGAATCGTGTGACTAGCACTGTACTTTTAAAGAAAACCGTCTACATGCTGATAATATGAAGGTAGTACAGTTTCGTCGGATATGAGCCCAACACCTCATGAACGAAGTGGCAGAGGCTACGATATTGCAGTTCAATAGGAATTACTTGTTTGGCAGCATTAGCAATGCTGAATCTGCCGGTTCTGATGGGGCTTTTAAATTGAAGTAGTGCAACTTCACCAGCATCCACAGCGGTAATATGAATAATAAATATTTACTATGATTTCGGCTTTAATAGCCTGAACCAGCTACTTAGAAGAATAGATCAGTTGTTGGAACTATTTCTCTATGCAGGTGATTAATATCTTCGTCTCTGTATTCTTGAGCTTGAGTGTGCATTTCAGTATGTTTGCGTGTACGCAGGTATGTGTATGCATTTATGAACGCATTTACATATGTGTATCTGTTCTTTTTTGATGTTATACGTGTATGAATCTTCATGTTAGAGAGGCTAACACATCATTTTTATCGGATTACATTCTGACGAGACCTTACATGTATACAAATTCTATTGTGTTGACGCATATAGTCGCTAAATGTAGCTTTTATATTTATTTAGAACAGCGGTACCGTATTTTGACTTTTCGCGTTACGTATTTATTCATTTATTTTTGCATATTTGTTTTCAATCTTTTCCTACATTATATTTTATTATGGTTTTATGAAGTAGTAACGTTTATATACGCCAGATTATGTCAAATATATAGTTTTTTTCGTTTTGCATTCACTGTGGTTATATTTTGCGTTATGATTTACAATGTCTTTTGTGTCTTTATTGTTTTCTCCTTGACTGTATATATTACAATTTGATTCCGTTTTACTTGTTATATTCTTTGAACAACCAGATATTTTTTGACCTGTACATATCGAACATAAAGTTATTAATTTTTTCAATTGTCTTTTGTCTATCTTGCTTAATTTGAAACGTCATCATCATGTCCAACCATACAAAAGTCAAAAGTGACTAATCTTTAACTGCCATATGACCATAAAGTGTGAAAAATTTATATAAATGAAAAATGAAATAATATATCAGACAAATTATTATTGAGATTAGA